>QANX01001388.1:2118-67360 GCA_003254975.1 Ochetophila trinervis
ATATATATATATATATATATATATATATATATATATATATTAGATTACGTACCGGTACGGGTTCATGAAGTAACTTTTATGTAGATGTTTGATATGTACTAATTTGCTTCAACACATTGCTCTCTCTTTGATTCCACACATTATATAATTCAAAACTTGCTGATCATCGATAGCCATGTGGCATACATCTAAATAGGATTTATCACGTGGATAGCTTATGATGAAACTTTGTCTCCACTAGAAAGTCTGTTAGGCACACCAAACATATTTCATATGTGTTTCATAATTTAATTGTAAGTAATTAATTATAAGCACTTTTGGTAGTACACTCTCTTATAAAATTCTAAATTAATTTCCGTTGTGTAATTTCTTTAGTAGAAACAGAAAACGTTTAATATTCGATGGAAGTAAGCAAATTCTTGCATATGTAAATTTTAGAAGGTTTGGTGATATAAAGCTTTGACTAACATCTTATTTTACATAGAGTACCTTTTATGCTCTTTGTTATTTTTTTGGATGAATGAGTCCTTGATGCTCCATTAATTAAAAAAAAAAAAAAAAATTAGAAAAAAAAAAAACAGCTATTTTTTTTCTGAATTGATATATATGATGAATTTGAAATTAATTATATCCCAACAACAAAGTAAAATTCCAAACTAAGTATATAATATCTAATTACTTGACCCTAAATGAAAAGAGCATAAATATAGAGTAACGCTACTAATTAACATTATGGAAAATGATGTCTTAATATATCAATGGTTTAAGAAAACAAATAATGATTTAGATCGAACATCGAATGGCAATATCATTGTTTTCTAATCAAGCGGTGTTTAATTCCAATTCCTTAAATCCATTACAATTAAACCAACAAAATATTACTATATTATTTGCCAATTGATAAACAATTTAGTATCTGTGCTATAATTGTAAATTTTATGAGAGCCATTGGTTAGTCCGATCTATGAAGCATATTGGTATGCATGTTTTAGTTTGGCAAGTTTGATATGTGCGTCGTTTATATGTGTAAGAGGAATGGGGTCAAATAAGGTTTGGCACTTTCACAATCACACCCAATTATATCCATACTGAAATTTATCCAAAAATTAAACATACAATAAGTTAAAATTAGTGTCCGAAGAAAACTCTTTTTTTTTTTTTTTGTTATAAAAATAGGAAATTAATTATTCAATTATCGAAATTTTTTGGGTTTTATGACATGGCCATGGAGTGAAAAACAGGGCTAAAAACAATTTGGACTTTGCGATACCTTGATAATTCAGCAATGTCCAGGTTGTGGCATGCATAGGTGAAGCATATCTTGTATTGTATACCCTAAAAGGGAAGACACAATGTCTGTAACCATATTTATGGGCTACATAAACAAAATGGGTACCAAAAAGAACCAGCAAACCTTAAGATTACCTACTAAATTGTTGTTTAGGTTTTGAACAAGTGAGTTGGGATGCTCGTGAATATCACATGTTCTTTTCCAAACCAACATATGGGTAGTTTTGACAGATCATTATCATTCTGTATTAAGAAAATATATACACTCTGTGGCTCACAATTTCTGACGTGTCACAATCCCAATGGTGGAAGATATGTGTGCACCATTTCGTACGCTAAGTTTCATTACTGGCTTAATTAACCATTGATGACTTCTAGGCCTAACTAAGTTAGTCTCGTTTGGTATGGGTTTTTTTTAGTTAAAAATTTATATTTTCATGGCTATAAATATTTATGGTAAAAATATAAATTTTTGGCACACAAGTTAATAAGTGCTCCTTCACTAAAAAATAGCTTTCTTAAAACATTTTAGAAAATTTCAAATTTTAAACTTTTCTAAATATTTTTTTTTAATTTTTAAAGATAAACTAAACAGACCATTAAATATATTTTTTTATTACTGATTTTACCCATGCTATTATATAAAAATTTCTATTATAACTAAAAAATTATTAGTTAAATAATTAATGTGTAATAAATGAATAGTCAAAAATAATTTTGAAGTTATATTTACTTCACTGTCTACTAAAATTTAAAAGCGTATTTTAAAATAACAATCAAATATCTATTAACTCTTTAATAAAAATATTGTTTTTGAAAAACTTTACAGCTAAAAATTTTACTTGTATTAGCTATACTAAACGGGCTTTATTAAGATAATTTATTAGGGATGGGTTTGGTTAAATGTAGTCCACATCCTAATTATCTAGCGTGCTTGACTTTACAAAATAGTTTAATTTATGCCAAACTAAACTTAAAAATTATAGTTGTTTCATCATTACAAAATACTGTCTAACCTATATAACAGAATTGCGAATATGATTGACTTCAAAAGAAAATATTATTACTATTTCCAATGGTAAGTTACTTGTAGACATGGGTCGGTGAGAATATCCCAGTTTGCATTGGAACATGTGGAAGACAAAAATCTTTTTCATCTGACAGAATGATATGAGTTCATTTTTGTCGTATCAATTTAAAGTTATTTATTTACTTTTTTTTAAAGAAAAAGAGAAAGAGATTTTAATCAAGTCTATTATTAATAATGACTACATCAAATGTCAATGATAAATATAAACACTCTTTTGAATGATGCTACTATAGTAAATTTCCAACTAGATTGTAAGAGGCTGACAAATTTACAAACAGGAAAGACTTACATTATCTACCAAACTGATAGTTAGTGTGATTCCCGAAGTTTAAACTGCAGTTTTTAACCCTGTCTGAATCCTGCTGATTCTCTAAGTAACATTGCATAACATTTCCTTAATGGCATTGTAGTCACTCATTTACAAGAATTACCCTTAACAGTTCCAATATCAATCAAGCAGTTCATCCCCAAATAGAGATTCATGTTACTCTGTATCCACTTGTATTGAATAATATGGGTTACCAAGAGAATACATTTCTAATTGTTAATTTTCCGTCCCTAAAAATGGACGACTTTTGATTTTTAGTTATGAGAATACTGCTAGTTTTTATATGTTAACAATCTCCATGAGAAGGTACAGAGTCTGGTTTGAATGGGATGTATTCCATCCTCTGACTCCACCATACAAAATATTATCATAATTAGGTTGAGAACATGAAATGAAAGCAAGTTTCTTGACAGTTTTTGAGTCCCACATAGAGTTTAAGTAAAAAGGGTAAGAGGGTTGGTAAATTTCCAAACATGAGGAAGTAGAAAAGAAATTCATATAAGCAATCCTCAAAGTAAAGCAGCTTAATTAATTGACAACGAAATATTTTGAGCCAGATTTGTTTCTTGCATTCTGGGAGTTGAAAATTAAATGCAACAAATATCTAGTAGAGCCTGCTTCCTCCTCAGTATGGGATAAGAACATACATCTTACAGCCATGAGGAGCAACTTCTGCAGTCAATTGGCCTCTTGTATTTTCAGAGACGTACTTGTGCTGCAATAGAAATAAGAGGACATATATTTTTATCTCATATTAGACAAGAAAATATGGAATCCATAAACAACCTTTCTTGTGCAATATCAAAAGTTATTCTTATGCTTCTAAGAATATCAAGAAAGAAAATGATAAGAGTTGGGACGAATTTCAACACTGTGACAGACTATATATAGGCCATCTGTGCAACTCAGCTGTCAAAATTGATTTGCTGCATAGCAATATATTTAAGTTTACTTATGTAAGGGGCAACCATTTAGAGTTCTTTACAACAATTAAAAAGAGATAAACAGTGGGTAAAATTTTGGTGTAATAACGTAGATTTGGAGTTGAACCTGCTTGGATAATAGCCTATGTTTCAAGAGGCAAGAAAGGAGATAACTACATTCTAGGCCGCCACATATATGGAGGAAAAGCAAATGCAAAAATGGATATCTAATAAATGCTTCTTCAATCTAACCACAAGAAGAGAAAAGTGATGCTTGTGTGCATTTGCAAATTGTATAAGAACAATCAGCATATATAAATGGAAAAGGAAATTCATCATACCGCCCATAAATCTCTAACTACAACAGGGATAAACGAGAGAAGTCCAATTTCATTCCATTCTGCAGTTATATTAGCAGGGGTTTCTCCTCTATTCCAAAGCACAACAACTATTCTTCCAAACGATAATGGCCCTGCCCAAACCTGCATTACATTGGTGAGAAAGCATTTAAAAAAAATAATAAAGTTTTAAGTTCAAACTGTCTTAATATCGTGGTAGAAATGAAAGAACATATCAAAGGCTTCACAAAGTATTCCGTACAGACAAGTAAAAGATTAGTTAAGCATACAGATCTTGCAACATACTTCTAAGCCATTATTTGATTGTACTTTCCACGCTTGAACTCCCAATGGATCCTGATTAACATCAATGACCTCCTTGTTTCCAATGATTCTAAAAGTTTCTTTGCTTATGGATCGCACATCACATCCAATAAGCAAAGGAGCCTGTGAAAACAGATTTGAGGGAACCATCATTATGTTGTTATGGGAGATGTATGAAACAATGACCAAATTGGGAGACTCACTTTCATAGCAGCCCAAAGACTAAAATGTGATTCGTATTCCACCGAAGTCATCCCTCCATTACCCACTTCCAACATGTCAGGATCTGTTAAAATCATGGTTAAAATTAGTACATGAGGTTTGCTAAAGATGAGAAGTAGAAAATTGTCAACTTTGTGTGCAGTTTCAGTAAAAATACAGATACCAGGCGGTCACCGCATAAGCAAATAACAAAACCATTGGAGATTTACTTACCATTCCATCCGCCAGGTTGAGCATACCTCGCCCAATAATTGTTTTGATCTGCATTTGATGCCATACTGGCATTGTAACACACATTAAATCAAATAGATCCAGCACATCAATTTTTAAAGAGTCCAAAGTGAAATCAAGATCATCTTGAGATATGTAAATGAAAGGAGAAATAAATTGGAACCTCGTAAAGTTGTCTACAATGTCTCCTGTAGTCCGCCAAGAATTACCAATCCAACCCGCCCATAGGGATGGATTGTCCTGTCCCCTGAGCAAAGGTTGCCATGTTAAACAACTGCTAGATAAAATTACAGTGTTTCCCGAGATGTGCTAGTTACTTCTAGATTACCAAACCATGGAATTCATCCTTTCATTGTTTTATTTGATGTGTATTGGCAAGCTGAAATTAATGCTTGAAAACATAGAGGAAGAAAAATAAATGGTAAATACAATAAGTGACTTAACCAACCATTCACAGAGAGAGAAAAGGATCGGCCGGCCAGCCTTATGCAAAGCCAAGCTCATTTTAGCATATCTGTAGAATAATCGAAGAATAATATCAGAGATAACTAGAGGTTGTGAATGTACAAAAAGTCATACTGTCATACTGAAAAAAGCTAAAAAACCAAAATAACAGTACCTTCCATCGGGCTTAGTATTGTCATTGAAGCAGTTATCATACTTCAAATAATCCACTCCCTGCAGCCACATGCCCCCAAAAATGAAATTTTAGCTGTACTTATCTAAAAGGTAGAAACCAAAATATGATCGTTGATCTGTAGCTTTTGTAGCGGTTTAGCAGCAAATGATACACATAAACTATGTGCTGAGAAAATATCACTAACCCATTCAGCAAAGGTTCTTGCGTCTACATCTTCATGGCCCAGTGAACCAGGCATCTGATTGCTGCATGTGCGAGTACTGAAGATATAGAAAAAGCAATAAGGATATGGCTATTTCTTCTTCATATTCTCTAAAATTTTGACATGGAATGCTTAAGGTCACATATCGTATTCGTCAGCAAAGCAAAACATAAACAAAAACAGAGACTTACCCAGCATCAGAATATATCCCGAGCTTTAAGCCTTTTGCATGAAGATAATCTGCAAGAGCCTTAATTCCGGATGGAAAGGTAGAAGCTTTTGCCATAATTTTACCACTCGAGGATCTGTTCATTGCACCCCAGCAATCATCTATTTTCAAATAAACATGTTACAATGCTGATATTAGGCTACACCAGAAGAGAGAACCTTTTTCCGTACTTATTTTATGCTTTAAAACAGTGTACAAGTAAGTGTAAGACAAAAAGAAAAGAAAAGCTGAAAGTTGTAAGTTTGTTTACCTAAGTTTACATACTTGTATCCAAGTGCTGCCAAGCCAGTTGAAACAAGAGCATCCGCTGTTGTGAAAATTCAAACAAAATTGCAAAGATTAATGTCAAAACAACCCCTTCTTTAAGGGCTTTCCTGAGGTAGATTGATGGAGACAAGTGACTAGCAAAATCCACAACAACTAAATGCACGTCATACAAATGTAGTTTATATATATAGTCTGGATATCGGGATGGTTTTTGTACAGCATTGGCACTAATAGCATGTTATTATTGAACAGCTCCAATTTCTTTTTTTTCCCCTTCTTACTCTGTTTTTTTAGCTTCTGACTATGTTCTACCATATTCTAGTGTCTGGTTTACTCGCTTCAGCGTTTTTTCAAGATTTTCCTTTGGTTAAATGCAACAAGGGTCAGGTATTCAACTCAATTCAAGAGAACTCTGCTCAACCACTATTTAATATACTATTCATTACTTTTCAAATAATGCCCTTTTCTAGAATTGAAATTTATTACAATAACAAAACCTATATAATGATTCATTGATGCTAAAATACTTTGAATGCGCATTGCCCACCTAGAAAAAATTCAAAGTCAATCAATGGAAGTGGAGATTTTTCTTCCTTTTTTTTTTCTCTATTGAATATTAGTTCCATAGAGGGTATATATAAAGATCAAAGATCAAAGTATTTTAGAATTGTAGATTACCAGTGGCCTTCACCATGTCTTCGTTTATATTGCATTGAAAATGATTCCAGCTATTCCAACTGCATTTAAGACCAATTAGCAAAATTAAGAAAATTAAAATTTATAAATTTTAATTTAGATTTTCAGAGAAACATTAACACAGTCATCTTCAAAGCAACCAAAAAAGAATAAGGTGTTTGGACTATACCCCATTTGCGGTGTACGAGCAACCCCATTGGCAAGGAGTAATTTGACATATTCTTTATGGGAAATGTGGCTGATGTTCACAGAAGCATTTATGACGTTCAACAGAACAACTAAACTAAGAACAAAGAAAGAGCTTTCTCTGTAACCCATTTTTGTACGAGCAAGAAACAACAAGTGGTATTGGAATTTTCAAAATGGGTTTGTTTGTTTGTATGTTTTTTTGATGATTTTAATGATCAGATTTTGCAAAGCCGTGTGAAAATAGTATTTGTAACGGATCAGTTGGAGAGATAGACTGAGGTGGAGATGATAAAGTTATAATTCTAATCTTATCACAACTCAATCTCAATCTCAATCTCAACATAGAAGTATAGTATGATATGAACTCTGTTTGGTTTATGCTAATTCAAATGTATATCTGCACGGATCAGCTAGAAGAATCAAATTCTAACTGAAATATATTGATTTTTCAATATGTACATACACTTTTTAAGAAAAATTATCAGATAATTTACTTTTAAGCTAGCTAGTATGCTAGCTATATATATATATTTTGTGAAAGGCAAGCTAGCTATATATGCACTGAGAGAAACAAACAAGAAGCAAAATTTTGCGTTAAAACTGGTGACGAGTACATTATTTGACAAGAAGACCAGACCAGGTCCTCTGTAACCTTTGGTCATCTGAATTTTGAGCTGATAAATTAAGTTACTTTTGTCGTATATAAATATATATTAGAACATTCATGTCAAACGAGAAAAAGAAGAAGAAGAAGTTAGAACTTAGAAGGCGTTAGATTGTACACGTTATCAAGTTTATTAAAGACTGTTTGTCATTATAAATTCTATAACTATATTTTAATTCAAAATTTAAAAGTGAGTAAAGATTTGTGCATAATTTGTACGTAAAAGCATTAGTCTTTAAGTGGAGCATTCCTCACACTAAGCTTTTGATAAAACTTTTTTAATTAAAAAATATAGGTCTTTAAGAAACTGCAGCTAAGAGGTTTGATTAAACTCAAATTTAACTTTTTAGTTTGATGACAATACATATATATATATATAATATGTAATTACCATTATACTTTTGATTTTGAAATATATATATATATATTTTAATAACAGTTAGACAAGAGTATAATGGTAATTGTATATGCTTGTATTGTCAAGATTAAATTTAATTTAAGTCAAATTGCAGGAATTGTAGTTAAAATTAATAAAAAAAAATTGTTTATTGGTTTTTAATTGTTTTATACCAAAGACTAATTTTTTTAATCCAAATTAATAATTTATTGTTTCCTAAAAAATATATGTTTCCTAATTAAATCTAGGTGTAAATTCGAGTTAAAGAAGTTTGAGCTTTAAAGAAGTTTGATCAGGTTTTGAGCTTTAAATTTTTTTTTTCTTTTTTTTCCTTCCTACCTCAACCCTACCTATTTTATGGAGAAAAACTTGTGCGGGATGGTCCCACAACCCTAGCTGGTGGAGTCGTCCAACACATGGCATAGCTTATTGTCTATTCACGAATTTCCCCAACCTTCTGACGTTTTAGCTATCGTCTTTTGCCATGTTCATCTTGCCACTTTTTTCATGCTTTTTTTTTTTCATTTGCAAATCAGACTCAAGCTTCGAAATTCATGGCAAACAAAACAAAAAACTTGACTTTTTTCCAAAACTAGGAATATGTTTCACTAAAATATTTATACTTTCATATGAAACCATATTCAATGTGCCGATTTATAATGCCTATTTTACCGGAAAAAAATAAAATCCTAATATTAAAGAAATTTGATCTTTTTTCAAAAAAAAAAAAAGAAATTTGATCTAAATTCACAGGATGATTATGGAATGTTGGAATTGAAAAAGTAGAGCTTAAGGGTTTGTACATAGGGAGAGTATCTTTGGCATTCCCCTTCCAGCTTTTGACCTTAACCATTTCATTTGTTTTATAATAGCTTAAGATTTGATTGTCGCAAAGACATAAATTCCAGTGAACCCCTGTGGGGTCTCCAGCATAAACCTTCCTGTGGGGTAACCGGCCAACCGGTAAAATTTGAAATTTGAATTTTTTCTGTTATATTATACAATTACGAATTTATCCCTCAATTGCTATGGTTTTTCTATTATGCCCTCAGTTATGTTACACACTCCTGCCCTAAGGAAATTTCTAAAGAGCCTGAATTCGGGCATGCATTGGAAGCCGATAACAGCATAAAATAAACGTCGTCTGTTAGGTAATCAAAGGAAACGTGCGTTTTGGACTCTTTGCTTATTAATTGGTTCGCAAATGGTGCGTTTGACATCTGTTGATCAGTTTTCAATTCACAGCAAATTAATTTTCAATCAAAACGCAGCACACACCAGAAAATTGGTGAAGCCGGGCACCTCCTTCCCCACGAAAACGGCGGCGCCGCTGCACCAGTTGGGCTGGGCTTCCTTGGCGGCGCTGCAACAGCAAGGCGAAGCCAACTCCATCCCGAATTCGCGTCTTCCTCGACTTTGGGTCACCCAAGATGAGAGTGACAATTGACTCTGTGTTTTGTAGCTAATTTACCTTTACAGAGCACAAAACATGCATAGAGGGTGGGAAAATGAAGAAAAAATGAGATATAAATACAAAATAAATAAAAAAGTCGGTGTAAACTGGAAAGTGAGTGGAGGAAGCTGAAGAGTGATATTTGAAGTATAGGAGGGTGGGGAATAAAGTATAAGGCACAGAGAGACAATAATATAATACAAGTTGAGAGGTAGTTTTTGCCTTTACCCTTTGCCTTTGCCTTGGACCAACACTCACTAAAAACTAAAAAATAGAAATAAAAATAAAAAGGAAAATAGTAAATTGTGGAATGTTTACCAAAAAAAAGAGTAAATTGTGGAAGTGGGGTTGTGATGCCATTGCGGCATTGCCCCTTCTCCCAAATTTTCTTTCTCAAATATCGGGGCCAGTCAAATTGTGAACTGGACTCTCTCTCTCTCTCTCTCCCTCTCTTTTCTCCATCTCCATCTCCAGAAAACTTATTAATGAGAAAATAGAAGCCACTTGCTAGGTGGAACAATTCAAGCACGCTGGCTTTGGTAACTAATGAGAAAATAATAGTAATTAATGGTGGGTTTTCTTGGAATTGTATTTTTTTCTTTCTTTCTTTTTTAATTTTTTCATTGTGGACTTGAATGCAGACCCCGATGCTAAGGTTCTCTGAATGGCATTAATTTTCAGTAACCGGGGCAGGTGTCATAATACAAATGGGAAGCGACGGAGCTGAGGAAGCCCGACTGTTGCAGAGCCACCGACTGGTGCAGAGGAAGCCTGTGGGGTGACCTGGAGTCGAGGAAGGAAGGAGGTGGCTTCGCCTTGCTGTTGCATAGCCGCCGAGGAAGCCCAGCCCGACTGGTGTAGCGGCGCCTGTTTCGTAGGGAATGAGGTGCTCGGCTTCACCGATTTTCTGGTGTGTGCTGCTTGCTGCTTCTCAAGCTTCACGGATTTGCTGGTGTGTGCTCTGTTTTTGTGGAAATTGAAACGCAAACCGAAAGTGTCAAATTTGGGGAAAATGAAACGCTGCATTTTTGTGTATTTTGACCAAGCTTAATGTGGACTCCCGCGTTTCCTTCCATTTTTCCATTTTTTTTTGCTGGAATCCGTTTTTCCGTTTTTTGAACGTGAATTCGGTCTCACTAAGGAGCCCAAATTTCGGGTGCCTTAGCAGGCCTGCCTGCCCTAATTCCTAATTTCAATTTCATAATTTCGGCTCCTCCTCCTCCTTCTCCCCCGACGACGGCTACTCCCTCATTTGTTGTCCCATCTTTTTCCTCCTCACCCTTTACTTCTTTCTCACTCACTCACTCTCTCTCTCTCTCTCTCTCTCTCTCGCTCTGAAACTAAAAATTGTTATCCAAGCCCTAGATTATCTGAAGCTCCACAATTCCTCCATACGTAATCTGCTTCCTTTTCGCGCTGCTCGATGGCTGAATGCTCGCGATCTCTTTTCGTCTAGACTGTCCGTTTGATCAGTCATGGACTTCCAAAGGTACTTATTAGTTTTAGTTATTTGTCTCGGTTTGATTTTGCTTTCAGTAATTTAGTGGTTTCGATTATTTAAGTTCGATTGATTTAATTGGTGCGGATTAATGTAAGGGTTGAGAGTTATTGATCTGAAGCATTCAAGTAGATTATGGAAGTTGTTTGAACTTTTGTTGTTGTTAATTATCAAGTTTATTAATTTCTATTTTGGATAGCGTATAATTTTTTATTTTTTTTTCGTTTTTCATATTTCAGATCAACCTTTTTTTATATCACCATTATATCACCATAATGTAAGGCCAATTATTTCTTAAGTCTCCAAGCTGGAGATTTTGATATCACCATTAGAAGAGAATCCATTGCTTCAATCTCACAGGTAAAAAAACTAATAAAAAATAATAAAAAGGAAAACAACTTATGAAAACATGATTGTTTTGGTGGTTCTGTTTAGCCTTAGATATATATATTTTATTCACTGGGTCAGTGGTTTTTTAGTTCTTGGTTTTGCTGTTCCAGTTTTCTTGTAACTTCAACCCTCTGGTATCGTACCTGGCTGTGAATTATATTGATCGGTTCTTGTCCTGCCATGGAATGCTGGTAAAAATACTACTACTTTTTTATTGTCTTATAAGAGCAGGGAAAGTGTTCGCCAAAATGCCAACCTAAATGGTAAAATAAAATTGTATCTGGATCCAATTCTTTTTTAGATCTAAAATATGATGCTTTGCTGGAACAGCAACCAAAACAGTGGGTTCTGAGTCTTCTTGCAATATCCTACTTTTCTTTAGCTGTCAAGATGAACAAAGTAAAATTCCCTCTGAATGATTTCAGGTGTGTATATATATATATATATATATATATATATATATATATANCTCCTTGTTTGCACAAGTTTAAACATTCATGGAATTTAACCTGTGTTTTTCTTTTGGCATGTATAATAGGGCGATGGGGGTATGATTTTTGACACAGAGACAATACAGAGAATGGAGGTTCTCATTTTGGGAGCTCTTAAATGGAGAATGCGTTCAATAACTCCTTTCTCTTTCGTTTCTTTCTTCATTTCTTTGTTCAAACTCGAAAACCTTCCGTTATGCTGGGCTCTCATGGCTAGAGCCACAAAAATCATCTTTAATTCTCAAAATGGTAGATAACCCAGAAAATTGAAAAAAAACATAAAAATTGATTTCTATTAAGCACTTTATTTTTTCAGCAAAAACAATTTAGGAAATAAAAATAAAACTAATTATGTTAATTTCTGTTTGGTAGCAGATATTAAACTTTTGGTGTTCAAGCCATCAATTATTGCTGCCTCGACACTTCTCTCTGCTTCTCACAAGTTGTTCCCTTTGCAATATCCATGCTTTAGAAAAGCACTTTCCAACTGTTCATATGTAAATAAAGTAAATACTGCCTCTTCTACTATTTTACTATCTATTCAATTCCATAAACATGTTTTTTTTTAATGTTTTATTTTATTTTATTTCTATTTTCTTGTTATGAATCCCTTTTGAATCTATTGCCTTGTTAAAGTCCTCTGCTTAGTTTTATTTATATTATAAATGATGCAGCTATCCTGCTACTTTGTTTTTTACTATTATGATGATTCTCAAAATCAACTCATAGGTTGATAGTGAAATTTGATTTCTAGCCAGCAACTGAAATATTAGTTGCATTTTAAAGGATGTGTGGACATTTCAAATTCTTTCTGGTAGAGATTTTGATACGGTGTAGCTGACAGTTTTTTTTTGGGCTCTCTGTCCATCATATCCAAATCATGCAATAATAGCAAGTTTCAATGTTCTGAAGCCAGTTTCTTTGCTTGAAGACAATATCGCACAGCTTGCAAATGACATTTTCGATTTTGATAGGCTTGCCCTCTACCATATAGTATATGCACTTTCACTTCCTTAGTTCTTCACTTTCTCCTTTTTATTTTATTTTTTTATTCTGATCTAATTAATAATTTGAATAAAGTGGCTATCTTGTCTCTAGAATCTTTGAATCAGGTGGCAATTTAGTGTTAGATGACATGTGCATATCATATAAATCTTTACTTTTGATTTGGGTAGGAAAGTTTTATTTTTATGAGAAATAAGAAAGCTGAAAAAATATATGCTTACTCTTTCTTTGTTTCTAATTGGTAAAAAATAAAAATAAAAAAAATAAAAAAAGGTAGGAAATGTTTATTTTACTCTCTTTTGTGCCATGCTCTTGCAGCAGAACGTGTTGTTGTTGGTTTTGTAATTTCATTTTGCTTTAGAAATTGGATTGTTGTAATTTTATAGATCTATTTAAAGTGTTTTGTTGTAATTTCATTTTATGTTTTTACATTTTCTAGGGCGTTGCAATTAATCACATTAACTTTAATATACATATATTATATTTCATCGAGACAAAAAAAAATGTAGTCCAACATATTAGATATGGAAGTCAAGAAATTTGCTTTTTTAAAACCCTTTTTTGGCTGGAAAATTATGGTGGAAATTGAAAACTTGCGTTCAAAAAATATAATTATAAAATCATATTATAACTATGTACTGTTTACCATTTTAAACTGTTTAAAAGCAAAAAACCACAAGTTGAACTGATATTTGGTGTCAAAAAGCATTTCCCAATTCTCATTTATCACTTGTTAAAATACAAGATCTCTTTACAAAATTACAAGTCACTGCTTTGTAGCCAAAATTAAAGTTTTGGCAATTTTTACACCAAAATGCCTGCTTAAAAGGCTACAAACATGGAATCTCATTACAGGAAACCCAAGAAGGAAGTATATGCATTGACTTCATATTACTCACATGGAGATTTTGTTTATACAGATATTAATCAAATTTATTTATCAGTTTTCATTGTTGTAACAATCAGACATAGCACATACAAAAATGAACAAAAATAGAGGAATCTATGAAAATCAACAAGCTAAGTTATGTTAGCATCTAGATTTTTTATATACTACTTTTGCAGCTAAATAGTTTCCTTTGCATGTATGCCCAGCCCAAGTTACCCTGAGTCAAGGACATGTAAAGTCAGAATTTTTTATAACAAGAAAATAAACAACAATATATGTATATATATATATATATATATATTAGATATTAACTTTTCATTATTCCTTACAATATTTATGTCAAAACATTATAAAGTTATTATTATTAATTGGAAACAAATATAAAAAGAGAATAATAAATGTATTATTTGTATATATAAATACATAAAAAGGTTAAGATTTTTATTTGTATATAGAAATACATAAAAATGTTAAAAATATTATATATAAAATGTCAATTTATTAATTTGAAATTAACGCACATTCATATAACCTAAACAAAAATAAATAACTTTTATATGGATAATATAAATACATCTATATTTTTTCAGAACAATAATTAATACCATTTGAGAATTCGAATTTACAATATAAAATGTGTACATTTGCATTTATATGTTAAGTTCACTTAAGAATTTCAATAAAGTATATTGCTAAAATTCTAAAAGTAAATGTTGTTGCAATTCTAAATTTTCTTGAATATATATTTTCATGAACTTTTTAAAACTCTAATAACATATATATTATTAGATTTTCATATTTTGCAAAGAAAACTTATGCAAATATAATATTTATACATTTATGATGTATAAAAAGTCAATATATTGATTTCAAATTATGACAATTTAAAATGTAAAATGTAACACATACTAAAATAGAAGCCAAATTTATTTACCAAATAACACATTTTAAAATATAGTACATTCATATAACTTAAATATAAATAAGAGACTCTTAAATGGATAAGTGAATTAAAATAATAAACCAATTAAATATTGATACAACCACATCATTTGGTAGATTAATTTGATCAATATTTAATATTATTGATTTACAATTTAGAGTTATAATTAAGTACAATTAAAAAATGTGTTCCTATTGAGTTCAAAATTATATACTTTAACCAATATATTTTTAATATTTTATCAAAGATAATTAATCATAATTTTTTACTAATAAACTAATTTAATATTTAATTCCAATTATTGGTTCTATTTTTTAAATAAATATAAAATTATACAATTTAATACATTTATAATTACTTATACATATTTTTAGTAGATATAGTAGAAAAATAATATATTTTCTAATTATAATTAATTAACATAAACTAATTGTGTGTTTTTATGTCATTTACTTGTGTTGTAAATGGATTAACATTTTAAAAAAGTATATTTTATTGGGATCCCATATAAGTTGATTCGTTACTTATAAACCTTAAGTACTCTACAAAATTTAAACCATAAAGCCAATAAGAAACATATATTAACAAATTCGATAATCCATTAAATATTTAATAATATTGGTCCATATTCGGTAATTTTTCCATACGGTATAATATTTGTCCAAATTACGTAACTCTGTTCCATATCAAGTAATATTGGTTCATATTCGGTAATTTTTCCATACGGTGTAACTTTTGTCCAAAATACGTAACTTTCTTCCATATCATGTAATATTGGTCCATATTATGTAAATTTTCCATATTTTTGTCCAAAATACGTAATTTTCTTCCATATCATGTAATATTGGTCCATATTATGTAAATTTTCCATAAGTTTTGTCCAAAATACGTAACTCTGTTCCATATCATGTAATATTGGTCCATCTTTCGTAATTTTGTCATACGGTGTAATATTTGTCCAAAATACGTAACTTTGTTCCATATCATGTAATATTAGTCCATATTCTGTAATTTTGTCATACGGTGTAATATTTGTCCAAAATACGTAATTTTGTTCCATATCATGTAATATTGGTCCATATTCGGTAATTTTTCCATACGGTGTAACTTTTGTCCAAATTACGTAATTGTGTTCCATACCATGTAATATTTGTCAATATTTGGTAATTTTTTCATACGTTGTAACTTTCGTCCAAATACGTAACTCTGTTCCATATCATGTAATATTGGTTCATATTCAGTAATTTTTTTATATGGTGTAACTTTTGTCCAAAATACGTAACTTTTTTCTATATCATATAATATTTGTTCATATTCCATAATTTTTTCATACGGTGTAACTTTTGTCTAAAATACATAAATTTGTTCCATGTCATGTAATATTGGTCCATATTCCGTAATTTTTCCATACGGTGTAACTTTTGTCCAAAATACGTAATTTTTTTCCATACGTTGTAATTTTTTTTTCACATGATGTAATTTTAAAAATGGACACATGGCAATTTCTTGACCATACATTACTTTTGGACCCAAATCTAACTTTTTTTTTTATTTTTCCCCTTTTGCAACCAGTTGTACCAGTTTTTTTCCTTTTAAAACCAATTTTACCATGTATCATTCAATAAATGGGATCTCCAGGGGTTCACTTGAAATTTTTCCTACAAAAGGAACGAAAACGAAAAAATAAAAATAAAAAAGGCAAAAAGTCAAAAACCCGTGTAACCATGTCAATCTTACACATGTCAATATATTATTTGGTGGCATTGAAGATCGCTAATAAGTTTTTCTCCATATTCTCTCTCTTCAACTTTTTGTTTTGATATTAAATTTTATTTCGTAATTAAGAAATCTTTCTAGCCATTCAATTTCATAGAATAGTTTTTTTTTTCTTTGTTTTTTTAGAGAGAAAGATTGGTTAATATTTTATTTAATTTAACCACCTCAATTGTAATGAATTTAATGTTTCCCAAAAAAATAAAAATAAAAATTGGAATTATTCTTTTTTCTTTCAAATAAAGTTTTTTTTTTTTTTTTTTTTTTTTTTTTTTTTTTTTTTTTTTTTTTTTTTTTTTTTTTTNAAATTATTAGAAGTGGGGGAGGGCTTACCTCCTCAATTGTAATGAATTTAATGTTAACCAAAAAATAAAAATAAGATTTGGATAATATTCTTTTTTCTCTAATAAAGTCAATTTTTTACTTTGTTTTGGCAACATTTTAATTGATTGAATACATTTGGTAACCATTTCTTCTTTTTTTTTTTTTTCTTTTTTTTCAAAACAAAAACACAAACATTTTCTATTATACTTTAAAAAATTAAAAACTTAAAAATGTCATTTCATTTTCCTTTTTTTTTTTGGGGTCTTTTATGGAGTTGAAATCTGGGGTAGCTCCGAAGAGGTTGAGATCTAGAACAGCCTAGATGGAACCTCGACTTGGGACCCTGTATGGGAGCGGGACCATGGATCTTATGGATGAGATTGGGACCACATATTGCTTGGGCAAAGCCGAGACCTCGGTTGGCTCAAACAGGACTGGACTCAAAAACGCCTTTGGACCTTTGGTATCACATTGAGAGTCGCGACTGCCAGGATGTGTTTGAGATTCTTGACTGACTGAATAGGATTAAGACTCGTGTTTGTCCAAACGAGGTTGGAATCTTGGACCACTCAAATGAAGCCGGGGACTCCAGACCACATGGACAGGGTTAGGCCTCGGGTTTGCCAAACTAGGGTTGTGACCCTGAACCGCCTGAACGCTGTTAGAACCAAGGTTCACTCGGATTGGGACAAGAATAGGTTTTCCCTAACAGGGTCGAGATCTCAGATCACCCGTACAGAGTTAAGGCATAGACTACTTAGATAAAGCCAAGACCTGGATTTGCCCAAACAGGACTAGGATTCTAAATTGCCTAGACAAAACTAGGACCGCAAACTGCCCGGATGATGTCGAGACTCATGATTGCCCAGGCGGTGCCAAGACTCAGGCCCACTTAGGTGATGCCAGGACTCAGGATCCATATATGGCTAAGATTCGATTTTTTGACATTAATCGAATATTAACTTGTATAAATTTCAAGTGTAAATTTTTTAAAGAAATACAATAAAATTAAGAAAACCAAAAATAAAAACGGTTACTAAGCAAGTTTTTATTTTTTTCTCATAAAAATGATATACAGAAACTAATAAACAAACTTAAAAATAAAAAGTAAATGTGTTACCAAACAAAGCCTTAACTTAATTGAATGACCATATTATTTGTCAAAAAGCTTCCTATGAGAAATGTTAAACCCACCACCTTCTTTAAAAAAGTTTTATATATCAAATTATTTTATTTTCATTTTTTACTATAAGGGTTGAGAATTCGAGCATGACCAAACAATTAGTTTACCTCTAGATTATCATACAAGGTTATTTATCAAAATGTGTATAATGTATAAACTATAATAGTTTTAAGCGAAAATAAATACAAAATAAATTCTAATTTTTTCACTTCAGTGTCTTAAACCCACAAACTCTCCAGCGTATACACTTTATATATTAATGTAGAATTAAAAATGTATAAGGAAAATAATAGGGAAAATGATAATAGAGCAAAATGGAGTTGGAGACGGAGATCACTTTAAAAAGATACTATATATACATATTAGTATGTTCAATTTTTTTATTTTTTATTTTTAACGAATAAATATTTTAGTCAGAAGTAGGAATTAATGACATCATCTTTTAAAAATATATTGTATATAGTGTGTGTATTAGTATGTTCAAAAGATCGATCTAATCATTTAATCTCATAAAAAATAGGACCATTAACCGCAAAGTTTTCATCCCATCTCAGTATCCCATCGATTGTGAAAGAAAAATCATTTTCAACACAACAGTATTTGAAACCAAGCTCGAGTGCCAACTATAATCCCTCTTTAACTGCCATAATCACAGTAGATAATGGGGCCAACGATAATGGAAAATTTTTAGACATGGTGGCCTTCAACTTGCCTCTGCTATTATGAGTGCCAATACCAATTCTCAAACATCCTCAAGCACCATCTACAACTCCATCTATATTGATCTTCAAGACTGGTGCAACCTAACCAACACGTCTAGGATGAATCATCATAGGTTCTACCCCACAAGCCTTCTGAAACTCTAAAAGAAAACACCTCATAACTATGTGGAACATATACTCCACTAATTGGGGCGGATCTAAAAATGTTAGCATGAGGTCCGATTTAGAATAATAATTTTTTACTTTATCACTAATAGGGTGGGTTTCAAACTTGGATATAGAGAAAAATATTTCAATAGAACATGAAGATTATACTCCATGCATCATATTTTACTTTTTATTTTAGAGATTGTACCAATCGAATTCAGAATTATTGTTTCAAAAAATAATGGTTTTATCACTATTTGTCCCCGTAAGGGCCTCCACATTTCAATTATAAACTTATTTATAAGTTAGAAGTATTCCTCTAAGAATTTTTTTCGAATAAAATAAAATTAAAAATAACATATTACAAAATTAATTGAGATAAAAATTTAATTTAATAATTTCCAAATTAAAAACAAAAATAAATAAAATAAAATAACAAAAATTAAAATTTGAATAACATAAAAATTGCTAGCTTTAAAACAAAACAAAAAAATGAAATGGATTATCAAAAGTTTAATATAAATATATAATACAATTTAAATTAAACATACAATGCAAAACTACATTTATAATTTATTACATTATAAAATATCAAATATCATATTTTTAAATTGTCTTCATAATAAATAAGTGACTTAAAATGCTAAAACATAAATTTATCTATTTCATATTTTACATTATTTTTATGATAAATAAATTTTTAAAATTAAAAATTTCGGTGAGGCTATGGCCCATACCCCCTCTGTGAATCTGCTCATGCCACTAAACCAAAAGGATTCACATGTATTATATCATTTTCTTGATTCCAGATAGCCCATAGAAAGAATGATAGGAAGGAGAGATTACCATAAGAAAAATGGTTAATTTCGATAAGTCCTTCTGGTTTGGATAATTACAAACTCATTTTTTCAATTTTATAAAATCTACTCATCGTCGTTGAAAGTATGTAACTCAATTTTAGTTTAGTTTTTCAAAGTTCGAGCTTTTAAGATCAAGTAGTGTTGGATTGTAGTTCAATATGGTATCTGAGCTAGAGGTCATGAGTTCAAAACCTGGTTGTGCTAGCTTTTCCAAAATTAATTATTCTTTCACGTGTTAGACTTAATTCTGGTTTAAACAATTTTAGACAAAAAGGTGCAGCCGAACTTGATTCTTTTTCATTAATCAATAATGTGTTTAAATACATATGCTTCCTATACATACAACAAAACTTTACATATGAGAAATTGCAAGGAATGAAACAAATAATATGGTAATTATATCATTTCAATATTTGACTTTAGACAACAATTGGCAGCTTCTAGTTTCCTTTTATGAGCCTTCTAAAGGAAAAAATTACTTGATTTTGTACAATCACTTGAGTTTGTTTCCTTATCATGCCCCTTTAAGCTGTGGAGGGAATGAAAATGGTCTCCTAGCTTAGACCAAAACAGTTCAAAGCTATTTTTTGATAAGGACTTAATGAAAATATTTGCTGGTGGAGGAGCATAATAAATATATGGAGTAACCAAGAATCCTAAAACCATTTTTTTTCCCGAACCAAATGGTAATCAATATCAATGTGATTAACATGAGCACAAAACATAGGATTGTTAGTGAGATAGAGAGCACGACACTGTCATAGAAAAGTTGTGGATGAGGAATAAAGGTACGCCAATATCACGTAGTAAGAAAACAAGTTAGGTAATCTCAGCTATAATGGAAACCATGGATCTATATTATGCTTATGAGCTAGACCTAGACACAATATGTTGCTTTTTGGAACACTTTGAAATAAAATTTGTATCCAGGTAGATATAATAACCAGTAGTACTACATTGTGTTAATGGACAACCAACCCAATCTGCATCACTAAAACCATACAAAGTACATGGACTTTGAGCACGCAGATCAAACTCCCTAGTACCACTAAGATAAAGTAATATGCATTTTAGAACTCGGAAATGAATCATAGTTGGAGCATTAAAATGTTGACACACTCGATTGATAGCAAAGGTGATGCTAGGATGTGTGAAGGTGAGATACTATAATGCACCAACTATGTTTCGATATGTATAAACATCTACAGAATCATTATTGGAGGTAGTCGATTTATCATTTAAAATCATTGGTGTAATAGCTAGTGAACAAAAAGACATACTAGCCTTATGAAGAAGATGAGAAATATATTGGGACTAATGGAGTAGTGCACTACCATTAAAATACATTTTAGAAACAACTAAGATGTAGTGCAATGGACCTAAATATTTAATATCAAACTGATGATTGTTGTTTCCTACCACAATAATATCCCTACTATATAATAATATAAGAATGATAATATCATTTGAATCAAAAGTAAATAGAGATGGATGTGCTTTGCTACAAATGAACCTATGATGACTAAAAAATTGAGACAGCCGATCAAACAAAGCTCAAGGAGCTTGTTTAACTCCATAGATGGACTTCTTCAAGAGATAAACATAATTGGAAAACTCTGGATTTACAAAGCCTGGAGCTTGTTCCATTTAAATGGTTTCCTTGAGATAACTATGAGGAAAAACATTCTTCACATCCACTATATGAACTTTTTCAAGAGACAAACTTGATTGCGAAGCTTTGAATTTACAAAGCCTAGAGGTTGTTCCATGTAAATAGTTTCCCTAAGATAACCATGAAGAAAAACATTCTTCAAATCCAGTTGCCTTAAAAATCAATTTTGAGATATAGCAAGAGCAATAATAGGTTGAATTGCAATAGGTTTGATAACAAGGAAAAAAATTCACTAAAATCTCCTCTGGGAACTTGAGTGAATCTTTTTGCAACCAATCAACCCTTACATCGATTAATAGAACCAATATTAGTGTATTTAACCCTGTACACCCATTTTGAACAATGATATTGGTATAATCTAGTTGAGAAACCAAGCACCATGTCTGATTTTGTTCAAAATCATAAACTTTTTCCTTCATGGCAGCAACTCATTTGTTATCCTTCATGGAAGTATGCAAAATTTTTCATTCTACATTAGATGAAAAGGTCAAGAGAGCCATTTTTTTATATAAAAGAAGGATCATGGCACAACTTATGTCTAGTAATCATAGGGTGGTGTTGCTGAACTGAAGATTCGGGTTGTTGGTGAGTTTGATTAGGTAATGGCAATTGCATAAATAGCTGCTGAGATATATCTTATGCCGAGTCTGATGATGATAGGAAGACATGAAACATAATTATTAATAGAAAGACTTGAAGGTGAATTCAAACCTGATGAAATCTCAGATGAAGACTTTGAGTGGTTATGGAGAGATATAGGTGTCGATGCTAATTTATCATGATGGGGTACAAATTCTGATATTGTGTTCTCAGGTTGAGAGTTTGCTAGATTCATGGTTGGACATGGTGAGATATCTTTTGTATACGAAACTTTTGAATCCATGCCTTGAGTATCTAGATCAATTATAAATGAATTAGAATGTCTAAGATGAACAAAATTATTACCTTCAATGTGGTTTCGACGTGCCAGGTTCTTATCAATGTGATCAACAGTGGTACTATTATGAATTGGAAAATCATTATCCAATGAAAAACAACACTCCAAATGTGAGTGGGCCTTTGATTGTTATACATTTATGTGATCCATTTGTAGGGCTATATCAATAGTTGTTTTTGGTGCTTTTGAAAGCCACTCATCTTGATGAAAAAACTCTATGAGCATTAAAGAAGAACGATTGACAAACTTTTCACATATACATATAAGGCAATTCTGCTTCGTCAAAGGCTATGTGGAGTGACATCTATACTTAGTTTGTGGGAGGATGGAGGCATCTGTATCTTTCATGTAAAGGAGAGTACCCAAAAAATATACAAGGATAGGTTTTGGGTTGAAACTTATTCTTGTTAACATGTCATAGATATGGAAAACAGCAGCACCCAAATCCCTACAAGCTTGAATAGTAAGGCTATTTATCTATACAGTTTGAATTATGGAGAATCATTTTTCAAAACTGTTGAGGGAAGACGCTTGATTAAATAAACTTCTTTAAGAAAAGCATCAACCCACAAATGAAGTCCCAAGTTTGCATGGAACAATAGTTTAAGCCCCGTTTCAACAATATGTCGATGCTTTCATTCTGCTACGCTGTTTTGCTCATGCATGCTTGGACAAGAAATTTGTAATTTAATTCCACATGTTGATGATGAGTGTGAAAAATAGTTGAATTAAGCTCTCCACAACCGTCACATTGGAACATCTTGATTTTCCTATTAAATTGAATTTCTGCCATCCTTTGAAATTGAATGAATTGGGTGAAGAAACATAATTTTCTTTAAGTGGATATAACCATGTAATTTGAGAATGACTATCAATAAACACAACATACAAATGAAAATTTTGATATAAAGCAACTAGAGCTAGTTCCTATAAATCACAATTAATTTTCTCGAATGGAAAATTTGAAATTTTATTTTGAAGCTTGAAGGGTTGCTTACAAATTTTACCAACTCACATCTACCACAAATAGAAGAACTATCAATCTAATGAGAAATATCAAAATTGTTTTTATTCTTCAAAACATGTAAAATTTTTGAACATGGATGAGCCAATCTTTGATGCCATATTATTGAAGTAGTGTTGTTTCCTTTCACTGTATTAAACACTTCATAAATTTGTTCATCCAGAGCATGTAGTTTCCCAAGCTTATGCCTCCTCACTATTATTTTTCATGCAGGATCCTTGATAACAAAACTTTAATTCGGGTACCACTACTTTAATAACATTAGTGGAAGAAATTTGAGCATACCCAGTATGTGATAAATCATTACCATTCCAAACATACATATACTACAAGAAATCTGGCCTACAACGACAACGGCCTTTCATGACTGAAGACCATTTTTTCGTCGCTAAATCCATTTAGTTACAAAACATGTCGTAACAGTTCTGTGACAGTAGGTGCGTCACTGAAGGTCCCTAGCCACAAAAAAAGTGTCGGTTCATGACTGAAGGCCAATTTCAAAATTTTAAAATTTTTCGTGACTGAATGTGTCACGTTTAGTCATGAAAACTGTTGTAACTAAAGTCCCATGTTTTCGTTACTGAAACTGCTACTTTCGTGGCTGAAGGATGTCAATCAGTTACTAAAACTGTCGTGTTTATTTTGTGCAGTAGTCACGACATGGTTGTTGTGACTAATTCGAAGTGTTTTAGTCACATTTTTTATGTCCGTGACTAAATTGCCCTGGAATTAGACACGAAAACATCTGTGGCTAAATGTATGATATATTAGCCACGATAGTTGTTTTCAGTTAGCTATGAAATATTTTTGTTTCATGGCTATTTATATTAGCCACGAAAGCTATACATAACTGATGTTCTGAAAACCTTACAAGTCCCATATTAACAAGTTACTCACATGCTAAAATAAAACATATATAAGTTCCAAATCGCATCCACAACCAACAAACAAAAACTAAACGAACAAATTCTTATCAAAATATTATGCTTTACTTATAACAAACCATCCCAAAATATTACTATATATCCACAAAATATATATAAGTCTAAAGTTTCAGCAATCAATTTCTCATTTCCTAATCATAACATGTGCAAGTTAAGATGTTAGAACTTAACATCTTCAAAAAATATATATTAACAATTACTAATTATTATTATGATTATTTTGTTTTTCAATACTTGAGGCTGGTTGTAGTCTTGTAGAGTAGATATGTAATGGAATTAAAGCAAAAAATGCCATAAGAGCATAATGGCAGAGTTTTCTTTGAAAACTTGCTTTGTCAATAATCATGTAAAATCTTTTAAATTTACAATGCTTAATGCTTATATAATTCTAAAGTTTGCATGAGCTTTCTAGTATACTCTGTCAAGTGTTTGAGTAAGTTCTAGTTATATCTCAAATTGAGTTTATACTTGTATTTGTTTTGTACCACTTTTATATCTTTTTATTTCTTATACATAATATAGATTAAACATAAAAGTGCTAGAATATATTAAAATTCTTTACCTCATATACTTACAAACAAACTAACAAAACAACACAAATCTTGATTCAAAACAAATCAACCCAAAATTCGTATAAAAGTGAAAGCAGAGAAAAACTATTATACAAAAGTTAGTTTTACCAAAAACCCAATTAAAAAAGAACCCCAAAAAGCCGATTCAAATGCCAAAAGCAAACTTAAGCAAATGAAATGGCCTTCAAAAACTAAATGAAACTCAAAAATAAAACCCTGAATCGAAGGGATTAAGAGATAGTAAGAAGCAATCCATGAAAGCATGTTGTAGAAAAGAAAGAGGTCATTTCCGTGAAGAAAAACATATCATAAATTTTAGGAGAAAACTTATGAACAACCAATCTCTGCATCTGACGCACAAAGTCAGAAGTCGATGGCGGCGGTCTTTCAGCGATGCGGCGGCGATTTCAGCAGTTCAACGCACTAAAACTTCCTCTGTTTTGCCAGAGATTTTAGGTTCAGCTGGCCGGGGCAATGGGTGGTTGTGGACTGGCGACCATTGCTTGCAATGTTCAGGAAAGCCACACCAGACCGTTTTTAGATGAAGGGCACGCACACAAGAAATTTACAAAAATGGTGCCGTTTTGGTCTCTTTTTTTGGTATCTAATATTTTTTTTTGGAAAAAAAAATTATTCTGTCACGAAATTATTTTTGTGACTGTATGAATTTCATCAGTTGACCAGTCAAACACATACTATTACACGAAAATTTTGTAACTGTAGGTCCGAAAAATTGACCCTTTAGTCACGAAAAAATGTTACAATTTTGGATTTCGTAACTGAAAATATAAAATTTTTAAAACAGTCACGAAATATTTTTTTTGAAACTAAAAGGGTAGCTTCAGTCACGAAAATGAATTTCTAGCAGCAATTTTCGTTGCTGTAGCCCAAATTTCTTGTAGTGATAGTGTCATGACCATTATAAACTTTCAGATTCAATAGCTTACCTACATTATTTTCCATGTGTGCAATGGCACCGGAATCAACATAAAAGGTGTCATAAATTGAATCATTCAGGGAGAAAGCTGCTAGTGCCTGTGGAGTCTCTTTTGGATGGAAGGAATACTCAAATCGATTCCAGCAGTTAATTGCAATATGATAAGGCCTAGTACAAATCTGATAACAAACCTTCAGTTTGTCCTTTGACTCAAGGCTTTTTCTGTTGGTTTCTCCATCTTTCAGTTTATTCGATTGATCATGATGTGGCACAAAGGAATTTTGAAATCTGATTTGATTTCTATTATCACGTCCATTTGTTTGGACAGGACCACTACCAACACTAAGACTGAAGACGTAACCTCTAGAATTGAAACCACGTCTTCCACAGCTACAAGGCCTCTTCCACGATGGCCAAAAAAGGTTTGGGCATAATCAACATATTAGTTTTGAGCATGGTCAACATATTATTTCTCCTTTTCTTGTTGAGCTATAATAGATTGCTTATGTCCTTCAAAGCTAAAACAAATTGATTAAAGGAAGGGTGAAGGGGTTTTGTAAGCATGGAAACGGAAAAATCTTGATATTTAGCTCCTAGCCCATTTGATAGCTAGAACACTTTATCTATGTCGGATAGTGGTTCATTTATCGCCGTTAAATTGTCACACAAATTTTTAAATTTTTTGAGATAGTTTTCCGAAAAGCTCTGTCATTTCTTTGGCATCATCAACATGTTCTTTAGTTGGGCTTTTCTTTCTTTTGTAGCGGGCAACAATTTCTCTGTCAGTTATTGTTAGATGTTGTATGTAATTTCAACACCTATAACCAAACTTAAAACATCTTATGTCATGTTTCCTCATAGTTCTGTGACTAACAATTTGTCATTGTTGATCCATCGTTTATATTCTTCATTTATTATTGGTTGTTATTCATTGTCTAAGACATATTCTTTTGATTTCTCAGCATCTTAGATATGGTGTACTGCTCTTAGGATACGTACCAATGGAGGAATCTAAGATCTCCAAAACAAAGAGTTTGTAGTGGTGAGTTTAATAGAAACAAAACTTATGCATTGATGAAAAGATTGAATGTTGAGGGTCGATTCTTTTGGGGAACAATAAATTTTGGTGACTACTTTTGAGGTGTTGAATTGAGGCATGATGGCATGTAGGTTAGGCTCTGATACCTTGAATAACTTTTAAACAAAAGGGTGTAGCTGATTGATTCTTTTTCATTAATTAATGATATGTTTAAATATGCATGCTTGCTATACAGACAACAAAACTTTACATATGAGAAATTACAAGGAAGGAAACAAATAATATGATAATTATATCCGTCCAATCTGTTGACTTTAGATACAAATTGATAGCTTCTAGTTATCTTTGATGAGCCGTGATCTTTTAGAGAAATTGATGAGTTAGAGACTGATGCACTGGTGATGAATCGTGTCCTTGTGGCTAGAAATCAGGGGCAGCGTGACTTTGTAGGAAGCAATTACTTGATTTTGTACAATCACTTGAGTTTGTTTCCTTATCACAGTTCTGTGGGTTTCTTCTCATATTCTCACCTGTTTGGACTCAATTCTGTGGGTTTTCATCTTCATATTCTCTCGTCTACACATGAAAGAGATTCTGAAAGTATATAATACAATTTCAGTTCACCTTTAAAAAATTCAAACTTTTGAGATTAAGTGGCACTAGATTGTTGTTCAATAGTCGTAAGTTATATTCTATTGAAGATAAAGGCTAAAAGGTATATACATAATAGCACAAGTAAAATAATAGGATAAAATATGATAAGCTTTGGGAATCATGCAATGCAATAATAAATACATATAAAAAATGAAAAATAAAAATAAAAAATCCACATATAAGTTTGGATTAAGATAATAATAATAATAAAAGAAATTAACTAAATCAATAAAGGAAAATATAAGAATATTGGTAAATAAAAGACTTAAAAATAAACATTTTTTTAATCCTCTCTTTCCCCTTACCTTTCCTTTTCCTTTTCCATTTTTGCATCCTTAATACATGAGAAGCTATTCTATGCATTGATGGTACTAAGTCAGTTAGTACCACTCCAAGGCAATTAATGGCATCTGTTTAAAACTTGCTACATCATACTAGCTCATCATCTTAATTATATATATTTTTAATTTGATTTTTTGGCTTTTTTGCAACCATGCCTCTGAACTATTGTGATTCTTGCAATTTTCTCTTTGTATTATCAAAATTGCAACGATGCTCGTCGTGCTATGGTAAAATAAACACCACCACCCCCAATTTTTAATTCTGTCAAATAGGATCCGTTAAATGTCACGTGCTCATCATGTGACTTTGTATTTTCACAACTTTGAAAGGAAAAATTGTGTGAGAGAAATTAAAAAAAAATTTAAAAGCATTGCCTCAGTTTTTTTACACCCCATCCTCAGTTTTTTTTCCTTTTTTTTTTCTTCTTCATTATTGCATACCCACAAACATAGTTTTGTTTCTTGATGGGCTTAGAGATCTCTATTTTATTTTCATTTCTCTCCTATAATAATATAAAAATATAATTTTTAAACATTTTTTTCTCTCTATATGATCTCTCTATCACTCTCTCACTCTTTAATTTTCCCTTTCTCCAACACTAAAACCGTTGTTTCAACTTTTTTCTTTTGGTTACTTTTTTCGAAAAATTAAAAAATTAAAAGGGCAAAAAACAAAGTGATCTATAAAATGTGTTTTCAAAGGAACATAAAAGAAATAGAGAAACGGACATAGGGAGTTAAGTAGCTGAAGCTTTAAAGGAACCAAACCCATAATAACTATTGATAAATGGTAATAAGGACACAAAACGGAAAAAAAAATGTTTTTAAACAAAAAGAAAAAAGAAATAGAGATGATATAAAGATGAGTTCCTAGTGATAATTTAAATAAGGATAAGAAATAGCTGTTTGATGTTGAAACTTTAACTCCATGCATATAAAAGTTTTTTTCATGGTGGTAGGCAATGCTGCTTGTTGTGGCAATTTTTCGTCTCGAACTGGACTTCTCTAATCTGCAAGAAAAGGGAAAGAAAATCGGTTAGAAGGGCACTGGCATAGTGGTTGGCGTTCCCCCTCCGATGCCTGAGTTAGCCGTGTTTTCCATTGATACGAACAAATAACTTGAAATAATATAAAAAAAAGGGAAATATGGTGAAAATGGGAGGAGGAATGGTAAAAAAGGGAGTGGCTGGTAATATAAAATTGAATTAAATCAATTTTCGAAGATTATAATATACCTGATGAAAGTGAGCGTTTAGCTTAGGGAGTGTTCAGCTCTTGGGGAGCACAGCCCCGTTCGAATATGAACTCGGCTTAGGGAGTGCTTAGCTACTGGTCGAACCTGAGCCTAGCTCAGTGAGTGTTTAGGTCCTGATCAATTCTAAGCCCAGCTCAAGGAGCCTCCAGCTCCTGAGGCACTCAGCCCCTGGTCGAGTTTGAGCTGCCCAGCTCCTATTTGAATCCAAGCCCAGCTCAGGAAGCGTCTAGCTGTTGAGGTGCTCAGCCCCCTGATAGTGTATGAGCTACCCAACTGCTGGTCGAATCTGAGCCCAACTCGGGGAGCGTCCAGCTCCTGGGGTGCTTGGCCCCTGCTCATGTTTGAGCTGCCCAACTCCTAGTCGAATTCGAGCCCAGCTCAGGGAGCATCCAACTGCTGGGGTGCTCGGTCCCCTGGTCGAATTTGAGCTTTAACGGTCGAGTTGTCAATAGATGGCAGCCCACCTCATCTAGTGGAACGATGTGAACCTCAAAGGTCGAGACTTCAGTAGATGGCAGCTCACCTCATCCTATGGACCGAGGTGAACCCCAAAGGTCAAGACAGCGGCAGATGGCAGTTCACCTCATCTCATAGACCGAGATGAACCCCCAAGGTCGAAACAGTAGTAGATGGCAATTCACCTCATCCCGTGGACCGAGGTGAACCCCAAAGGTCGAGATGGTAGTTCATCTCATCGTATTGACCGACGTGAACCCCAAGAAATTGAAAACAGTTTCTCTAATACATTTCTTCAAAATATTTACACTATTGATAATATCACTTAAAATGCTTCATTTGCTAATCATTTGTATGAGCTGCCTTAATGAAGTCTTCAAATGACACGTTTTGTAATTCATGAGGTCTTAGCGAGGTGACTATGCAACTCTTGTTCATTGAAACTTAAATGAACTCTTCAAGCTGGCATCGTCGAACGAGATCTTTAATTTATTATTTCAACTCAAAACAGTTGTTCATATTATGCCCAAAATCACTATGATATTGACAATATTTGGTCGGGTCACTATCGGATTTGGCCTCTTCAAGATGTCACGGTCTTTAATTTGCACGAGCACCTTCGAGTTAGCAGCATTTAGGGGTGTATATGTTTTGAATCTTCTTGTTAGACCTCGTGGACATCCTTCTATTCCATTTTCATCTCAATTGACTTCGTTCCATGCTGGACTTTCTCTTCTATTAAAGTTCCTGCGTGACTCAATAATCTCTTCTGCTGAGATATGCTTGTGGGCTTCTACTAACATCTCTGTGAATGTCTAAGGCATGATCTTGGCTATTGTTCAAATGAAGTCCTCATCTTGCACCCCGTCCTACATGGCCTGCATAGCTCGGTCATCTGTGCAACCTTCTGTTTGCATCATTGCTTCCATAAACCTCTTAATATAAGCCTTCACGGACTCTCTTTCTCCTTGCACTACATACGACAAATGGGAGGGTGGCTTCTTTACTGGACTGGCCCCTATGAATTACACCATGAAGGTTTTCTCCAGCTGGCTAAAGGAATTGATCAAGCCAGGATGTAGGCTGGTGAACCAGGTCCATGCTACTCCTCCGAGGGTTAAAGGAATAGCCCGGCACATGATGACATCCCCGGCTACTTTAAATTCCATCCAGACTTTGTAAGCCCCCATGTGCTCCGTTGGGTCAGTCCTGCCCTCGTACTTTCCCACGTTTGGTATTTTAAAGTCCTTCGGAAGTATAGCTTGTTGTATCTCCTTCTTAAATGGTGAAGTTGCATGTCTTGGCTCATGAGCATAGGCACAAAGTTGTGGGTGTGGGGCTTGACATCCTCTGAGCATTTGATATCGATGATGGCTACATAACCTTATGTCCACCTCATCATCCAATCTTCTTTTCTTGGCATTAACCTTATGTCTCTCTTCAACTTCCGACCTCTCTTCTCAGCTTTAAATTTTTATCTCTCCTCAGTTTGGATCCTCTGCCTCTCCTTAGCTCAAACAAGCGCTCCCTCTTCTTCTAACTTGGCTCGTTTCCTAAGTTCACCCTAGGACTCTGCACGATCATGCTTCTCTTGTACTAAGTTCACCCTAGGACTCTACAAGCATCACTCACAGAACTCATCCGGGAGCTGCCTCGCTCATCTCCTGGCTACCGGCATGCTGGGGATGGATAGTTTTGTGCAGGGCTTCTCCTAGTCTTGCTCATATGTGGCTTTGGGTAAGCCTTTGATGGTCTAGACTTTCCTTAGTTGTGTTGGTGTAAGTCTCTGACTTGAGTCCCCAGCTCCTCCTCTAGTACTTCCCTATCTCCACGAGTCCAAGAGTCAACACAAGGTCTATAGGAGCTGGGATTCTCCTGGTTTGGGAAATGGGCTCATGGTTGGTCTGTTGATGGTGCTCAAGCAAATTTATAATATGGTCCATCTGATTCTCCAGGTTGGATATATGAGCTTACTCCAAGTATGGGGCTACCCTTCTTTCATTTCGTCTCCGAGCTGGGGGCAACTGCTGTGAAGATAGTGTTGTCGATTTAGCTGCCAGGGTTGGAATTTCTTAGTTCAGAACATAGTTGGTCCTCATAGGTTGCTTGCCCCTAACTCCTCTACTGGACCATTCAGCTCCGTCCATTGTGTCCTGTTGCTCCAGGTAAGTATTTGGCATTTTCTTCAGCTCTACTCCGGCTCAGTCCGATTACAGAGTGGCGAGTCTCTCTAAAGCTAGAACTTAACAACTTTTCAAGCAGCTGAAATTGAGCAGGTGTTTCAGCAGTTGGGACTAGACAACTTTTTTGGCAACGATCTCCTCCGAAATTTCATGTATTTCTGGAGCTGGACTGAGGCAGCTCGTCCAATAGCAAAATTTTATCAGCACTCCTTTCCAAAGTTTCTGGTCCATCCAGAACTGGAGCTTGGCAAGTAGTTGATGCTCAGGACCTTGGCTGAGGCTGAGACTCGGGCGTGGGCAAAAGCGGAGGGACCAGGCCAAGGTCTAGGACCTTGGCAGAGGCCACAGAACTGAGCCAAAGTCTAGGACATGGGCAGAGGCCGCAGAACTGGGCCAAAGCTTGGGCCCGGTTTGGAGCTGAAGGACTCGGCGGAGGTTCTGGGCAGAAGCCGAAGGACTGGGCCGAGGTCTGGGACCTGGCATAGGTCGCAGAACTGGGCTGAAGCTATGGAACTGGGTTGAAGTTCAGGCTCGGGCGGGAGCCAGGGACTTAGCCGGGGTTCTGGGCAGAGGCCAGGAACTGAGCTAAAGTCTTAGACCTGAGCGGAGGTCACAAAACTGGGCTAAAGCTATAGAACAAGGCCGAAGCTCGGGCCAAGGCAGGAGCTGAGGGACTCGGCCGAGGTTTTGGGCAGAAGCCACGGGATTGAGTCGAGGTCTGGGACCTAGCAGAGGCCACAGAACTAAGCCAAAGTTTTGGACCTGGACAGAGGTCACGGAACTAGGCTGAAGCTATGGAACTGAGCCGTAGCTCGGGCTCGGGCGGGAACCAAGGTACTCAATTGAGGTTCTGGGCAGAAGCCGAGGGACTGGGCCTAGGTCTGGGACCTGGACGGAGGCAATGGAACTGAGCCAGAGTCTAAGACCTGGGCAGGGGTTGCGGAACTAGGCCGAAGCTTGGGACCTAGGCTGAAGGCCAAGATCTAGGCGGAGGTCACAGAATTGGGCTAAAGCTCAGCTAAGGTGGCTCGAACCTCCATCCAGCTCCTCTCCTCGAACCTGCTGCACCAAATGGGTGTCTGGCATCTTCTTCAAGGTCTGTTCTGGCTCGGTTTGGCTGCAGGGTGTTAGTTCGGCTCGGTTCAAATCGGCTCAACTCGATTCAGGTCTCTCTGGAGCTAGAACTGGGTAGCTTCCTTAGTTCCTGCGGTGTTGTTCGGCGGTGTTTTCTAGGCCAGGTTCAGGTTCAGGTCCAAGTCTAGGTCCAGGTGCTGGGGTGACTCTTCCAGGAACTGAATTTTGGTTCTTCACTGTCTGTCCAGGTGCCGAGGTGAAATTTTTGTCTTTTTTTTTGTTTTTCTTTTCTTTCCAGCTAAACAATACTCTGAACTCGGTAACAAGCATGCCGAAAATAAAAAAACTAAATGGAACACCACAAACCACAAGCAAAAAACACCCACAAAAACCGCAAACTCACAAAGCACAAACACAAACCAACTATTCTCACAAACTTACTCAAGCCCGAAATAAAACTCTTACAAGTAAGAAATAAAAATAAGCCAAACGCAACCGATTTGTCAAGAACAATAGGAGAAATCCTAGAAATGAAAAACAACCACAAATATGAAACAAAGAAAAGGGGAAATCAGTTTCCCACAGATGGCGCCAATATGTTGTGGCAATTTTTTGTCCCCAGGTTGAGCTCCTCGAATCTGCAAAAATGGAAAAAAACCGGTCAGAGGGGCACCAATGTGGTGGCCGGCGTTTTCCTTCCAATGCCAAAGTTAGTGGTGCTCTCCATAAATAATCAACAATGGCAAAAAATAATGTAGAAAAAGGAAGAAATAATTTAGGGGTTGCTATATATTTTTTGGAATGGGAAAGAAGATGAACAGTGGTCTTTTGTTTGAATAATTGTCAAAATGGGTCTAAGAATCAATGCCTTAAGGTCAAAATCAAGATTTTAATGGTCTTTTTGGAAAGGGAAATGGAGGTTGCAGAATTTTGGGAATGAGAGAAAAGAAAGGTTGATGAGGTTAGGTAGGATTCCTTGGGCTTCGTGCAGCTCAGAAAGTCCTCTACGAAATTCCCCCATTTTCCTATACCTCATTTTCTATATATTTGGACATCAAAGGTCCTGATTTGTCCACCAAAAACCCTATTTTCTAGATGAATGACAATGGAGACACTTGTCATTATTTTGGGTTTTAAATAGGGTTGTCTGGCGCACCACAATATTTGGGTATTTATTATACTACCCCAAAAGTAAAATATTTGGCCTACACTTTGGTAAAAATACCCATAACAATAGCCTCCAAATTTATATAATCCTTGGATTAAATCAATTTTCAAGGATTATAATATACCTGATGAAAGTGAGCGTTCAGCTTAGGGAGTGTTTAGCTCTTCGGGCGCTCAACTACTGATCGAACCTGAGCCTAGCTCAAGGAGTGTTCAGGTCCTTGTAGAATCTGAGCCTAGCTCAGAGAGCGTCCAGTTCCTGAGGCGCTCAACACCTGGTCGAATTTAAGTTGCTCAGCTCCTAGTCGAAGCTGAGCCTAAATTGTTATAGGCTATTGTTATGGGTATTTTTACCAAAGTGTGGGCCTAATATTTTACTCTTGAGGTAGTATAATAAATACCTAAATATTGTGGTGGGCCAAACAACCCTATTTAAAGCCCAAAATAATGACAAATGAGACACTTGTCATTCATCTAAAAAATAGGATTTTTGGTGGACAAATCAGGACTTTTGATGTCCAAATATATAGAAAATGAGGTATAAGAAAAGGGGGGAATTTTGGAGAGGACTTTCTGAGCCGCACGCAGCATATAGAATCCTACCTATCCCCATCAACCTTTTTTTTCTCTCCTTCCCAAAATTCGGCAGCCCCCATTTCCCCTTCCAAAAAGACCATTAAAATCTTGATTTTGACCTTTGGACATTGATTCTTGGACCCATTTTAACCATTATTCCAACAAAAGACCACTATTCATCTTCTTCCCCATTCCAAAAAATATACAGCAACCCCAAAATTATTTCTTCCTTTTTCTACATTTATTTTTGGCCATTGTTGATTATTTATGGATAGCACCACTAACTTTGGCAACGAAGGGGAAACTTCGGCCACCACATTAGCACCCCTATGACCGATTTTTCTCCATTTTTGCATATTTGGGGAGCTCAACCGAGGGACAAAAAATTGCCACAACACTGCTGATTTTCCATTTTTTTCTATTGGAGAAAAATCCAAGCAAAGGAACTATCAGAGCCTGTACCCGACCGGAAATGGGCCAGCGAGGACGCTGGGCCCCAAAGGGGGGTGGATTGTGACGACCCGGATCTAGAGCTAGAGTAAGTGTGGGCGGATGCAAAGGGCACTGGCATGCTACCTTACTGGCAGAGATTGGATCCAAGAGCCAGGGTAAGTGTGGGCGGGTGTAGGGGGCACTGGCAGGCTACCTTACTGGCAGAGATTGGTGTCCAATCCCACATCGCCCGGGTGTGGAAAGGGGGTCATGTGGTAATGGTTCAAATGTAAAGTAAGCACTCTCTTAACAACCAAGGCCTTTTCAGAGCGTTTGGCTTCAGAGTTGGAAGAACTCTGGGGTTAAGCGTGCTCCAGTGGGAGCATTCCTAGGATGGGTGACCCCCTGGGAAGTCTGACCAAAAACTCCATACCGTCTGAAGTGCGGTGGCTAAATTGGAGACAATATTGGTTGGAGAGAGAGTGTGGTGTTACAGGAACAAACAGAGTAAAGGGAAACAAACTCTCTTATATGAGAGAAATGAATAAATTGTTTTGGTGTTGAAGAAAAGGGAAATCATAGAGTGAGAAAAAGACCCATCAATAAACATAACTAGGTTTATCAAGGAATAGGTATGCAAAAAGAAAAAAAAAAACTGAGAATGGATTGTGGAAAAAACACAGAGGCAATGGAGGAGAATGGAAAATGCATTGTTTTATTCTTTTTTAATTTCTCTGAAGATTTTGCCTTGCAAAAAAATACAAAGTCACATGATGAGCATGTGGCATTTAACAGACTATATTTGATGAAATTAATGATTTGGAGTGTTAATCCAAAGGGCATCGTTGCAACTTTAATAGTACATAGGGCAAAATGTAAAAATCACAATAATTCAAAAGGCATCGTTGCAAAAAAACTTCTTCTTTTTTAAAGGTAAAACTTTTTTGCCCAATTGCTCTCTCTCTCTCTCTCTCTCTCCCCTTCATATTATCAAAATCACATCAACCATTTTTCTCTCTAATCAAACACTCTCGAAAGCCCACAATACTAATGATCTTAAAAGTGTTTGATTAGAGAGAGAAAGGGTTAAGATGTTTTGATAATATGAAAAAGAAAGACAGAGAAGTGACGCATGATAGAGGACCCAACTTCCCATATGTTTGAGGACCCAGCAGAGGTTGAAACAACATATCAATAATGTGCTTTAGTGGAAGAACGAGTCATTACTCGTCGCTTTTTGGAATTCCAGGAAATGAGATTATAACCAAGAAATAGAACATGAGCACTGTAAAGTCAAAATGTGTATGTTGGTAATTTTCATAATATACCATAGTCAATGTATGTCATCTCAATTTGTTCAAAAGCTCAAGTTTAAATATTGTTTAGGAATGATCAGTGACTTATAAACATCATTTGATTTTAGGTGGTTAGGGACTTACACTTTTTCTATTTTTTTAAATAATAATAAAATAAAAATTAAAGTTGTTTTGAGGAATTTTTGAAACTTACCTTCATATAATTTCATTTGTTTAATGTGTTAAAGTTTGATTTTGTGTGTGTGATCGATCAATCCATCCATTGATCCTGCATATTGACTGATGGATCAATGATGGGCTCTGATTATCATCTTCTGGGATTTTAGGTTTTCTATAGAGAAAAACACTTTCAAAGCCTCCTATGTCTTTAGAACTTGACCCGAAATGATTTTTATCCAAAAAATTAGTGTATTGAAAGGTTTTTCATATTTTTATGTCAATTGATTCTTCAATTGCATGATTGTGATCTTTATTATCACTTTCCTCTATATTTTTTTTCATAACCCACACTCAACCTTTTGAACTCAAAAGGTTTTTAACATGCTTTCAATTTGAAATATTAAAAACAACTTTTGAAACATGGAACATTAGCTGTATGCTAAGTACAAAAAATATGAGTTATAATTGAGTATTTAAAAATGCTCATTTTTAGCTAAAATTCATATTAAGGATTGAAATTTGACTGCAATTGGGTCAAATTAGCTTCAATTATTAGTTTAGTTAAGTTCTTAGAGGTCCCTGGGAACTAACCCAAGGTCCAATTTCATGTAATTGTGGAGAATTAAGAAAACCTTATTTTTGGGTGTTCACCGGGTCAATTGGGCAATTACTGAAATTAGTAGTTAATTTTGGTAATTTTAGAGTTTTAGGAGTAACATTATGACCCAAAGTGCATAACTTTACCTTTGTATAATTTTTTAGAACCTAAAATGTGTCTTGTGATATTCAAGGGGCTCGAGATGAGGTAAGAGGTGACCATGCACTTGACGAGGAGTAAGTGGCCAACTGATGAATGCATTTATTTTCTGTTATATAATTATAAAATAGAATAATATTGTCATCTTTTTAAATAAACAAAAAAGGATAAACACTGTGACATTTAAAACCTAGCTTTATGAGACATGAAGAAAGCTTGTCCAACTAGGCATGTGGTGCCCATGTCAAACCATAAAGAGATTCTCTTAAGTAACAAATATAAAATGGAAACTTTGAATCAATAAAACCTGGAGGTTGCGCCATGTAAACTATTTGTCGATGATCAAATGTAAGAATGCATACTTGATATCTAGTTAATGAATGGACTACTGTTAAGATACTGCAATTGAAAGAATAAGCTGAATTACAGTTGTTTAAACATTACATTAAAGTATCCTTATAGTCTAATCCATCAATTTATGTGTATCCTTTTGCTACGGACGAGCTATGTACCTATCTAAACTCCCATCTTCTTTGTATTTGGTATGATAGACCCATTTTGAACCCACAACATTGACAGCTTTTAGTCATTATACCAACATCCATGTATTGTTTTCATATAATGCTACAATTTCATTCTTCATTATTGTTGTCCATTATGTAGTGTTAAGATACAAACATGAAACTGTTTAGAGTTATCCATCTTAACTACCCTACTTGTAACTGACTGATAAGTATTTATCATTCCTGTATTAGCTTATTTAATTATTGTTTTGTAGAGCTTACTATAATAACTCAATACATACTCAAGTGTATATTTGTTCACATGTTAATGAAAATCATTGGAAACCTTTACAAGCAATATAATTGTGTTTAAACTTTTTCATAGTGTCAAAGCAAACATTGACGAAAGTGATGGCCATTATTTTTCCAAACTAGCTATTCCCCAACTTAGTGAAGTAAATCTACACAATGATAGCTTTCCATTCAAATTAGAGTCTAATAACAACTTGGTTTGGGTTATACATATTCAACCTTTGATCATTGGAAGAAATGTGGAAGATTTTATAAACATTACCATCCAAAAAAAAACTCAAAAGACAATCGATATTTAGGTTGCGAGCTCCACTGGAATTCATTAGGTTCTAAATCTTGAATACCATATGTATACGACGTCTTGAACAAGAACTGATAGGGTGGATTCTTTTAATAACATCTAGTCTCAGAAGATGATGTCCTCATGCATCTTTTACAAGGTATTCCCATTGAATACAATGAATTTGTTGCTAATATAAATTCTTAGCATATTCCTCTAAATATAGAATAACTCAACCTTTCCTCCTCAGCTAGGAGATGCAAATTCAAAGTGTTTCAATAGTAATACCGCGCCCTATGCACATGGCTAAAAAATCTTATAGGTCAGCCAAGAAAGTGGAGAACAAATGATGTGGTGGTTCATAGAAAAGTGCGGCTAGAAGGGGTAGGGGACATGAATATGGTACAGAAGATCCAAGACTTGTTTACTGTCAACTTTGTTAAAGACCAGGTCACACAGTGAAAAGCTGCTATATTAGATTCGATCAAAACTACCAAAGTCCATCTCAACCCAATAACAACAATGGTCCTTCTGTTTATTATGCTTCCCTAGATATTGTTGCAAGTCATAAATGACACATGGATAGCAGAGCCACCAACCATGTTACAGAAGATCACACAAACATCTACAACAAAAGTGAATACGGTGGAGGTAAAAAACTTATAATTGGCAATGGCCGAGGCTTGTTAATTAATAATAATGGTCATTTTTTTAATTAATTCTTCAAATGGTAAAATAGTCCTCCAAGACATGTTAGATGTTCCATCTATTAATTTTTTTTGTTGAGTATTGCACATATAACAAGTGATATAATGCCATAGTCAAATTTGACAATCGATTTGTTTATGTGAAAGATTAGATATAATGAGGCTACTACTTAAAGGTATACTTGAAGATGGAGTGCACAAGGTGCAGCTTCCTTATGTTCAAAATCCCAATCCGACCATCTCTAATGTTGTGCATCCCAAAAAGACTAGTTTTAGTGAAGAGTCCTATTAGTGTTTTAGTTTTGTCATGACATCCAATAAACTGTGGCATCTTTGGTTAGGTCACTCATCTATTTCTATTTAAATTTTATTTCTCGAATATAATAAGGTCTCTTCATTAAGTAGTTCAAATATATACATAAACCACGCTAATTGGGAAAAGTACATCGCAAATATGCACCATCTTCAAATTTTAAAACCAACTCACCATGAGATCTCATTCATTCATATGTCCCGTGTCTAGATCCAGTTTTGTCAAATGAAGGGTTGAGGTACTATGTTCTATTTGAGGATGATTGCTCTATATTCATTTGGATTTATCCAATGAAAGTCAATATGAGGTAACTCAAATATTTTTAAAATTTAAACTAGTAGTTGAAAATCAATTTTCAAGAAAAATTAAACTATTTTCATCATATTGGGGTGGAGAGCTTTGGCGATTATTTTTTTGATCAATTTGGAATTATATTTCAACATCCATGTCCTCATAGTCACAATCAAAATGGTAAAATTGATAAATAAATAAATAAAAATTGAATTCAAAATCACCCTTCCAAAAACTATTAAAAAACTTTTGATTTTTCATTTTAAAAAAGATTTGGGTATGAATCTTACCTTTTCTTTAAGATCTTACAATGATATGAAGTTTTTCATATCACTCAAAAAAGTGAATTTTATTGGATATAATTCAATGCATAAAGGGTACCGATGTCTTAGTTTGTCCACAAGCATAATTTATATAATTCCTAATGCGGTCTTCAATGAGCACTCTTACCCATTTTGGACAGATCGTAATGTATCACAATTAGAAAACTCTTTTTTGCCTAATATCATTGCTTTGAAAAATTGGAGAACGTATGACAATTGCTCCCTAACTAGACTTTAACAAGACACTTGAGGTGATGACAAGGTAAGACTTCCAACTCATATAGTTGACTCCTCATCCACGTCAAATTTTTCACAAGGTAAGATTTCCAACTCATATAGTCTATCTCCCAATCCAAGTCAAACACCCGCATCCTCACCTATTACATCTTAGCCCAATATACATTTTTCATCAATTTACAAAACCATCTCTTATCATCCAAGCAAAATTCATCTTATATGTTCAAGCTGATAATCAAATACCAAGGCATCTAATTTGTCAAAATCACACCACGAACACATGTCCTGCCTAGCATTAATCTACATCTTGATTCACATGGAATATTTAAGAAAAAGGCTTAGAATTGTGATGTAGATAACCTATTATACAGAGAACCACTCACGGTCAATGAAGCTCTGTCATGACCTCAATCGATGCTTGTTATGCTAGAAAAACTTATGACTTTGACAAAGAATAGTACTTGGGGTCCTTAGACCTACAGAGTCTAGCTAAAATGTGGCTAGAAACAATTGGGTATTCAAAATGAAAAGAAATCCATATGGATCAATTCAAAGATACAAAGCGAGGTTAGTATTTAAAGGTTTTCATCAAAATCTAGCCACTGATTCTAATGGCTGGCCTTTAATGAGGTTGACGTAAATAATGCTTTCTTAAAGAGGTTTCATAAAGAAAATGTGTTCATGGTTCAACTGCCTGGCTTTTGGAATTTTACCAAACCTCACAATATTTGCAAGTGTCAAAATCATTATACTGTCTCAAACATGCATCAAGAGCGTGGTATAATGTCACACATTGGAACAATGGGGTTTTTTAAAATCACAATTAGATCTTTCTATCGTTGTCCTTCATTCTTGATGTTATTTGGATTTTAATATATGTTAATCATAGGTACTAATCATTATATAGTTAGCTTGTTTATCAAACAATTAGACATTAATGTCCCTCTAGAAGACATTGGCACACTCTCATTCTTTATTGGTATTGAGATTATTCTTGATGTTTCTGGATTCCACCTTACATAGTCTAAGTGCATCGGAGAGAGATGCTTAGTTCCAACAAAAGCCCACAATTGTGAAGACATGTGTACAACTCAGGAATAATAATGGTCTTCAATTTAAAAATATTTTTCTCTACAGGAGTACAGTCGGTCCTTTGCAATATCTAACTTTGACAAGACCAAAAATCTCTTTCATTGTGAAAAAACTTAGCTAATTCATGAAAACCCCACAGATGTTCACTGAACTACGTGTGAAAGAATTCTACATTACTTGAAAGATACTCTCAATCTAGGACTTCATATTAGACATTCTAATAATCAAAATTTATTTGGCTACACTGATGCATATTGGCATAAAGTATTGATGAGCATTAGTCTACCAGGGGTTATTATATATTGAGGAGATAATCTTATCTTATGGTCATTCAAGAAACAACAAATGATTTTTAGGTCTTGTTCAAAGTCACAGTATTGTGCCTTGGCCAATGGAGCAGTTGAAATCACATGCGTATAATATTTGTTATGTGAGTTACAAGTCAGGTTACCTCAAACACCTTTGTTTTAGTGTGACAATATAGGAGCCGACTCTTTTGCTATCAATCCGGTCTTTCATGCATGAACAAAGAACATCGAGATTGATGTCCATTTCTTACGTGATTGACTTGTCAAAATAAGCTAGAATCTTGATATGTTCCAAACTTCATACCATGTTGGATATATTATGCCGAAGGTCCATCCAATTGCATAGTTTAATCATCTCTGGTCCAAACTACATTTGTCTGACATACCCTTGAGCTTTGACAGGTGATCTTAAGATAAAAATATGAAACTGTGTAGAGTTATTCACCTTGTCTACCTTGCTTTTAACTAAGTTATCCACTTTATTGCTTTCTACCGCTTACTGTAACAACCCAATGCATACTCAACTGTTTATATATATTTTTCAAAGATTAATGAAAATTGTTGAAAACCTTTACAAAAAATATAATTGTGCTCTAACTTTTTCATTTAGACTTTAAGTCTGTTTTAATTTTGTTAGGTTTGGATACAACATTTTGGAGACTAACAAGAGCTTTGTGTGTGTTTGTTTGGGGAAAAAGTTCATTGACTATTTCATTGTGCTCTTATTAACATAGGATGTTAGATTTGCTTGGTTTGGGTTGCAGTTAATATAGGAGAATAGGGTAATGGTAGGAGATCAATAAAGTGTTGTTGGAAGATATGAGGATGAGACGAGATTGAAGACTCTGGTGAGAATGAAGACTGAGATACAGACCTTGTTGAAGACAGTTGAATTTCCACTTTTCCCAAAAGCCTAAGCTGATTGAAGATGGGCTTTCATTTCTTTTAAGCATTTTCTCTAACGTTCCCTTTCACATGTAGGCTTGTCCTCTTTTGGGTTCATTTGGGTCCTAACGTGTGTTTTTAATTTTTTTTGGGTGGAGTTGATGAGTTTGGAACCAAAGATTTTAAGACCTTAGGCTTTGATACCAAGTTTAATTTTCACTTCTCCCAAAAGCACATGTAAAGACCCAAATGAACCCAAAAGAGGTCGGGCCTACATGTGAGAGGGAGTGTTAAAGAAAATGCTTAAAAAGAAATGAAGGCCCACCTCCCATCAGCTTAAGCTTTTGGGAGAAGTGGAAATTCAACTTGGTATCAGAGCCTAAGATCTTGAAGTCCTGGGTTTCAAACTCAACAACTCCACGCAAAAAAAAATTAAAAACACATGTTAGGAACCAAATGAACCCAAAAGAGGTCGGGCCTACATGTGAGGGGGAGTATTAGAGAAAATGCTTAAAAAGAAATGAAGGCCCACCTCCCATCAGCTTAAGCTTTTGGGAGAAGTGAAAATTCAACTTGGTATCAGAGTCTAAAATCTTGAAGTCCTGGGTTCCAAACTCAACAACTCCACCCAAAAAAAAATTAAAAACACATGTTAGGACCCAAATGAACCCAAAAGAGGTCGAGCCTACATGTGAAGGAGAGTGTTAGAGAAAATGCTTAAAAAGAAATGAAGACCCACCTCCCATCAGCTTAAGCTTTTGGGAGAAGTGAAAATTCAACTTGGTATCAGAGCCTATAGATCTTGAAGTCCTGGGTTGCAAACTCAACAACACCACCAAAAAAAAAAATTAAAAACACATGTTAGGACCCAAATGAACCCCAAAAAGGTCGAGCCTATATGTGAGGGGAAGTGTTAGAGAAAATGCTTAAAAAGAAATGAAGGCCCACCTCCCATCAGTTTAAGCTTTTGGGAGAAGTGGAAATTCAACTTGGTATTAAAGCCTAAAATCTTGAAGTTATGGGTTCTAAACTCAACAACTCTACCAAAAAAGAATTAAAAACACATGTTAGGATCCAAATGAACCCAAAAGAGGTCAGGCCTACATGTGAGGGGGGTGTTAGAGAAAATGCTTAAAAGAAATGAAGGCCCACCTCCCATCAGCTTAAGCTTTTGGGAAGAGTGGAAATTCAACTAAGACAAAGGCACAACATGTTTTGGATTGAAAATGGTTTAATATTGAATGAGGAGGAAGCTACGAGTACAAGGTCAATGGGTATAGGATAGGCTATAGTCCAGGATTTGACGAAATACAATCCATGATAAAATAGTTAAAATTGAGACAAATAAAATAAACTCAAAATAAAAAAATAATGAAATTGTGTATAATTTTTAATTTCCTTTCTTCACTTTTGTTTTTAGAAGAATACTGTATTTATAATGATTTGATACAACAACTTTATCTTATCAATTTAGTAGATAAGATAATTTTAATTTAAACTATTTTAACAATATCTGTATTTCAAAAGAAATAGAGTCCTTATTGGTTTGAAAACCATGAATTGTTGTGATAAGCCTTAACAAAACTTAAAGATCAAAGAAGCAAAAATGTATGAGTATGCTGACTAGGCATATGAGGTTTTCTTACGTGCATGTGCATGAGCACTATCGCCCTCCTTCAAGTTGGACAATGAAACATAATGAATGCCCTACTAGTGTTTAAAACTAAGAAATCTTCTCTAGACAATGCTTTAGTCAAGATATCAGATAGCTGAGATATGGTGGGCAAGTAATAGATTTGATGTTACCAACAACAACCTTTCCCCAGACAAAATGATAATCAATTTCTATGTGTTTCATTCTACCATTAAAGACTGGATTCACAGAAATATATAATGCACTCAAGTTATCATAGTATAACTTAATATACTTATGAAACAAAATACCAATTTCACGAAGAAGACAAAAATATCCATAATATAACTTAGTTGTTGTTGATGTCATAGGCTGATACTCAACTTCAACACTAGAGCAAGCAACAATGCATTGCTTCTTGGAAGACCATGAAATACAATTGACACCAAAGAAAATGCAGTTGCCAAATGTGCTTCGTCTTGAGCTTGGGCAATTGGCCCAATCTGCATTAGAGCATCCAAATAAAGATAAAGAGTTTTGTGCTAAATAAAGAAGTCATGATTAATATTACCTTTAATATGTCCGAGAATATGTTTGATTTTCTTCAAGGTCATGAGATTGTCACTAAAACAATTTTTTTTTTCTTTTGCGGTCAACAAAAAATGTTCCTCCATGGCTTTCTACACCTGAAAAGCATTGTCCAAGTCAAATATAAAGCATAAAACATCAATAGACATAGTACCAAGAAGCCAAGTTGTGAGCAAGCCATCATTTTGAATCCATACGGGATAGTTTGGGTTTATAACAACATCACCATTTTTTAATTCACATAAAAAAGTCATTGCATCAACCATATGATGGATGATACCTAAACTACGGATCAAGATTGAACTTGGGATTTCTAATGATGAATTAATCTTTATGAAAATTAGACTAGAATATCGATGTAAGGATTGGATTGTGAGTTTTGGTTCTACTAAGGTGGACACATTAGATTGATCGAACTGGCTATGATACCACATTTAAAATTGAGGCAAATAAAATAAACTCAAAATAAAAAATAATGAAGCTGCCGATAATTTTTAATTTCCTTTTTGACTTCTATTTTTACAATAATGTTTCATTTATACAGATTTGATACAATAAACTTTATCTTAGTAGATAAGATAATTTTAATTTAAACTATTTTAACAATATTAGTGTACCAAAAGAGATAGAGTCCTTATTAGTTTGAAAATCATTAGTTGTTTTGATAAGCCTTGATAAAACTGAAAGATCAAGAAAGTTGGTTTGTATGAGTATGCTGACTAGGCAGATGAGTTAAAGATGTTTTCTTATGTGCATGTGCATAAGCACTATCAGTACTTTTATGAGGCTCACGTAATATTAGATGACTAGGGCTAGGTGTATATGGAACTAGGTAGAGAGTTATCTTGAGACTCGCTCAATGTGGGACAACAATCATATGAGTTTTTTTTTATACATGATGAATAGTTTCACTAGCCGTTACATCATTTTGAGAATATTCATGGGTAAGATGTTGGCACCATCTGTCCATATCTAGGAATGTGATGAAAAGATTACTTATTCTAAGTTGTTATGCCTTATTCTTCATATTCTCTCAAGCATAAATTAATGTACTTATGTGATGAAAAGAAAACTTATTCTAAGCCATTATGCCTTATCTTCTATGGTTGCATTTGAGATGCATAATTGAATTGGATAAAATATGGATGACAGAATTTGATATATTTAAATATATCATGTGTTTGATGCATATATGGATTAAATGTGTTTTATGTAGAACTCAATTAACCATATTTAATTTATTAAAATATTTGTATATTATATTATTGCTTTATAAAATGTTAGGTAAAAATATATTTTTCTTGTTTTCATTAATAATATATTTTTATTTTATTATTATATTTAATTTTTTTTTTAAATAAACTTTGAGACCCAATAAAAAATGTTAAAACACACATCAACATTATTTTCTCCCCGTGATCTACTGTCATGCAAAGCTGCACACTGCACTAGAATTAGCTATTTTTCAGCAACGATGAGCCGATTCACCATCCCCAGAAGATAGCCCATCTCCTCCTCTACCTCTCCACGTGAACCTCTTGCCTTCAAATCTCCATTTTTGTCGGCGAACCAATGAAAATTCGGTGATCACATTTTATTCTGATCGCTCGATTTTTTCTTGTTTGAGAGATACAAAGATGTAATTTCTTTTAAAGGTAGCTCTGTCAAGTGAATATCATTAACCCATGCTTTATAGGAGGATATTATATCTGCTTGAGAGGTGGAAAAAAAAGTGGAGATTGGATTTCTTAATCCATGGGATAAACATCACCAGACATTATATGGATATGGCAATCCAATCCGGTTCTCTAATCCCGTGTAAACCTGCGTCCCAAGCTCTACCTATATCCTTTCAAGCATACATGTATTTACTTGAGCATGAAAGAGTATCCTTAGGCAAGGTACCACAAAAGTGTTAAACCATATTTATTCACTCTTTCTTTTACAGGTTTATCCATAGAGAAGGACGAAAATATCGGTATCGATGGAAATATCGAAGGTTTAAAATACAGAAATATCAATGAAAATATCAACAGAATATCGATAAAAAATGAAAGAAATGACGGAAATTTATAGAAAAAATATGGAAATTTTTTATAAAACTTCAGGATATGCTTATTTATTAGATACTTTATCAATTTAACTATAAAAATTGAAAAAATATTGAGTGGAAATTATATTTATCATAATTAAGAAGTTTATAAAACTTGCTTATAGGAACAAAAATGTTATTAATTAAGTAAGGAATTATTCATTAATCAAAATAATAATACAAGTTCATGATTACTTAAATATAAGTCAATATCACATAGAATTTCTTGGTGGTTGAAAATTTTCACTTTCTTCCTCATCCTCATTTCTAGTTGTGTATTGAGAGAAATATTGATAAAAGGCACGTCTCCTTGATAATTTTGCATGTAATTGTTAACATGCCAACCATATCTAATATTTCATGTGATTATCTTTGCTGATAGTCATGATATGGATATGACGTTGATTGGCTTTGTTCATAACTACTAGCCCCTGATGGTTAAGTTTGAGAATGTATCCATGAGTTATTACTTGATGATATTACATAACCATCCATGAAATAAGGGTTATAGTCACCTTCAATCCTCATTTATCTAAAATTTGTAGAAAAATATTTATTTTCTTGTCGTGATATTCCCATTGTACCCCTTTCTCTGCGCGTATAATCTTTTCCTATAGCATCAATTCCTGGCCCACCTTCTCTACTTCCATGATCCTCATCTTAAGTTGCATGAATGTAATATTCTTCACCAGTGAATGGACTCAATCTTTGTTGAATTGGTGACTCTCTTTCATAACCACTTCTAACTTCACCAGTACATCTATTGATATTGCCACTTGAGCTAGAGTCGCTATCAATAGTTGGAAATTCTGAACCTATACTTTTGGAAGGGGCCGACGCACTAGGAGTTCTAGTTGGCTGTCTCATAAGGTTTTCAAAAGAATCAGCACTACTAGAGCCTACTTCTTCAGCAATTACTCTTTGAACATTAATACCTTCTTCTTCAGCTTGTTGAGCAATTTTTGGGTCAGGGTTCCCTTCATTATCATCTAAATGCACTGGTTTAATCCATTGATATAGTTGGTTACCCTCTTCATCACTATCATTTACAATAGCGTCGAAGATTGTTGTTGGATCAAATGCTTGTTGGTTTTCTTCTTCTGCTTCCATATCTCTTAACTTCAGCATCATATTATAGTAGCAATATACTAGTTTCTCAATTCTACTATATGCTAGCTTATTTCTTTGCTTTGTATGTATTAATGAAAAAGTGCTCCAATTTTGTTCACAACCAGAGGATGAGCCCGTTTGTGATAAAACTTTCATAGCCAATTTTCTAATAGTAGGTGCACTATCGCCATACATAACCCACCATTCAACTATCATAAAACAATATATGTATAAATAAAAATTGTCATTTCAAATATAATTATATTGGACTTAATTATCAAAAAATGAAATATTATTGGACTTACTAGTAGACATCACATTTCGAGTAGCAACTGTTGCTGGCTTTGCAAATCATTTCCTTGCATCTTTGAAATATGTAAGCTGACAATAAAATTAAATTAAGTTTTACATCCTTTAAATATAGTACATTAACAAACTATTAAAACAATACCTCATTTCCAAACTAGCCAATTGCAATTGATTTGGGATCTAATGTAGAGAATACATCATGTACTGCCTTTATAAGTTCAGTGTTTTCCCAACCCCAGATCTATATTGGTATTGCGGATTCAAATAATAAGCTGTATGAAAAAAGGAAAAAAAAAAAGTACTTTAGTTTAATTAATAATGTGAAAAACTATAAATAATACTTCATATAAATTAAGAGTTAAGTCATACCTGCTACATGTAATGGATGACCTAAAGTTTTTCCCACTTGTCATTGATGATCTTTAAAACCCACTTTGCACCATGTTTTTTTCCAAGTTCCTCTCTAACAACACGCATAAACTTATACACTGCTCTCATTGTTGGATAGACCTCAGTGTCAACAACACGTAAAAGCTTGTATAATGGCTCAAAAAATTCACATACCTTTTGTGCTTGATCCCAAAAAGTACGATCAAGCACTATCATCTCTACTTTTTGACATGTTTTTGACTCACTATACTTGTGGCATGCCTAATCATCAGATTTGAATAGCTGCTTTAGTCTTGCTTTCTTTTTAATCAAACTATCAAGTGCAAGATAGTTTGTTGCAAATTGTGTAAGTCCAGGACAAACAATATCTCCTTTGCAGGTTTCACGCATTTTTGCTAGCAACCAATTGTGATTGTAGATGTAATTTCTGATCATTCTAGCTTGTTTGATCACATTGGCCACTTTCTCCTTCTTTCCAATGTCTTCAAACATAAGATCAATGCAATGTGCTGCACATGGAGTCCAATACAAATGATAACGCTCCATTAACTTTTTTCCATCCATAAGAAATGTAGAGCCATTGTCTGTTAGTATCTATACCACATTTTGTCTCCCCACATCTGCAATCACTTGCTTCAACAAGCCATATATGTATGCATGATCCTTTATCATATTTGAAGCATCAACAGATTTAAAATAAAAAATTGTTTTACCTTTGGAGTACACCATAAAATTGATGATAGACATTTTTGTGGGACCTGTCCATCCATCACACATGATTGTACAACCATAAGTCTCATATTTTTCTCTTATACTATTCACATATTCTTTTATCTCTTCAAACTCCAAATCCAGGTATTTTATATTAATCTCATAAGGGGAAGGGGTTCTACACTTGTCCCTGCTTGTTGACATCCCACCACTAAATTTTTGAAATGATAAGATGCTGCTTTATTAGTTGGAAGATTTTCATAAATAAAAACTTACTTATAAGCTTTGCCATACATTTCTTTATCTTTCCTCCAGAAAAAAGATTTTTTATATTCTTTTGCCTTGCTTGAGATGACTTGTATAATCTTGGTTCAGGCTTTGATTGTGGTTCTCTAAGACTCCATGTTCGTTGTACCATTGGTCTACCTTGACTACTAGACTCACCCTTTTGAGCCCTAATTGGAATTTTATGGAGATGACTTCTTTCTCACTCAGTTTGTTTAGAAGCATGAATTGCCTCTTGATATTCTTTTTGTTGATAAGGATCCATTCCAGGTGGAAATGTTATATCATCATCAGACTCTTCGTCTACATTAGTTGCTTCAGTACCAAGTTGGCCTCGTAATTCTGCACGAATCTCCTCCACTCGATTTATTTTTTTGGTCTTGCGTTCTTGCTTTCCTTTTAGTAACCCTGCTATGTAACTTTTTACTTCAAGAGGCACACTTCCACAACGTTGTACATTGTGTGAGGGATCCATACCACTAAGATGATATTTAAGGCATGTTACTCCACCACTTTTCATCACATGTGCATAGTATTTGCATATTGTTCCATTTTTGTTGCCATCAATTGGAATGCCATGCTCCCAAGCAGGATCACGTCTGCTTCCTACACTAGCCATTAACTTATGACATTTAATGTAGCAATAAAATAGTATTAATTAGTATGTAAATTGACAAATTGAATTTTATAAATTGTAATTATACATTAACTTAAAAGAAATCAAACTCATACCAATTTGTTGGCCGTAGACAAATGACTTCCTTTATCGCACAACAAATCGATGTCAAAATATAAGCAAAACCATGAGAACAATGATATGAAATTTATAAAAAGAAGCAGTGAAATAAAAAGATAGACAATGAGAAGCCAAGTGTTTACAAATACATATATATATATACACACACTATATATCAAGAAAGTTAGCAACAGAACAAAATGAAAAGTGAAATGTAGATAAACTACCAAACAAAAAAAAATCATTGGAAATTTGAAATATGTAATGAAACATGTTTTTTTGTTTCTTCTACTAATGTATTTGTTCATGTGAAGGAAATTTGAAATATGTAATGAAATATGTAATGAAACATGTTTTTTTTTGTTTTTTTGTTTCTTCTACCAATGTATTTGTTCATGTGAAATATGAAGGAATCAATCCCATGACTTAGTCTTCAACTAAAGAATATGTAATCATGAAAATGAAAGCATCAATTGAAAAAAAACGTGAAGGAATCAGGCCCATGACTTAGTCTTCAATCAAATAATATGTAATTATGAAAATGAAAGCATCAATTGAAATAAAAACAAAATAATATTAATTTTTTATATTTAAAATTGTAATCATTACATATTCTAAATCAATTGAATTCATAGTTTTGAAAAAGTATTGCCGGTTATTTTTTTTGTATGGGAGCATGCTATTTTTTTATATTCAAACTTGTAGTCATTTTTATTTTTCAATTGATTTAGAATGTCTTTTATTTTTGTCATTGTTTTTTTTATTGAAGACTAAATGATGGATGTCTGATTCTTTCACGTGAGCAATTATATTGGTAAAAAAAATTATTACAATATAAAAATACAATACAATTTTATAATTGTAGATAATTTACGTGATAAATTATATCTTATATGATTAGATGAAGTGAGTTTTAAACTTTAATCAAATAATTTTTTTAACTTGTTAAAAATTTAAGCCAAAATAATATTCTTCTTTTTAATTATAACTATTTTTTTATTTTAAAATTGTAATAATTGTTTTACATTTTTTTTAATTATTTCAATTTTGCTTTTAAATTCCAATTCGCCTAATTATATTNTATCATTTTTGGTTCAATATATACATAATTAAAAACAAACTATTTAAAAATACAAAGAAAGTAACTAAATCTTTAGCTTCCAACCCTTATTAAATCTACAAGAAAACTATTTCCATTATGGTTCATAAAAACCACATGCAGAACAAGAATAGCATTAGTTACTATTGTTGGATGAAGTTCAAGATCAATGAACACCATCAAAGAAAAGTAACTCAATAATTAACTAATTAAGTTATAACTTGAAACAGTCTAATTAAGTACCTTGAAAACTTCTTCATCATAAACTGAAGGCGATTTTTGAAGAGCACGCCATTGGCCATCATTGAAGGCCCAAGTCCTACAAACTGTGAGACCTATTGAAGAAGCCCGTTGAGACAGCTCACTGCCTTCCCTTTTGTTGCTTGATCAGCAGCAAATACCATCAACCAGTATGTGTTAAAACCCTTTACATAGAAAGGTTGATCATCAATCACAAATTCCCTTTCTTCTGCACCATTTGCCATGCATCATCTTCCACACTCACCTTGTCACTCCTAATAACACAAAATACTGGCATGCAAGCTCACTGGCATAGGCAGCATAAGGATCAAAATGTTTGATGGAGTTGAGAGGATTTGTTATGTTTTTTAGAAATTGTAGAAGCAAGATAATTTTATTGAACTTCAACTTCAAATAAATACAAGTGCAGCACAACTGAATTACAAAATTAAATGGCTAAAAATATGGTAACATGACTAAGAAATAGCAACAGCCAAAAAAACTACTTTCATAACAGAAAAATAAAACTGATTTCCTAAAGACCAGGTCTCCACTTTAACAAACAAATACTATTAGCTCCTGAGACACTCAACATCTCCTCCTGGATCAGGATCTGCAAACTCCCAGCTTTTCTCTGAGAAATTCAAATATGCTAACATGAAATGACTTCGTAAAAATGTCCGCCACCTGGTCTTCTGTTTTGCAGTAAACTAACATCACTTCACCATTTTTCTGCACTTCCCTCAAAAAATAAAACTTGATATTGAAATGCTTAGTCCTTCCATGAAACACTGGATTTTGAGATATAGCTATGGCAGCTTGATTATCCACAACTATCTCAGTGCTTTCTTCTTGCTTCAAATGCAGATCCATCATAATTTTCCTTAGCCATAGTGCTTTATTAACAGCAGCTGTTGTTGCTACAAACTCTGCTTCAGCTGTTGATTGTGCGACCACTTCTTGTTTCTTTGAGTACCATGAAAAACACCCTGATCCAAAAGTGAAACATTATCCAGAAGTACTTTTCATATCATCAAAATATCCGGCCCAATCACTGTCAGAATATCCATGAAGCTTAAAATTGTGACTTTTGCTAAATTTGATGCCGTAGGTTAGAGTTCCATTAAGATATCTAACCACTCTTTTGGCAGCTACCATATGCAACTCAATAGCACAATTTAGAAATCTGGATAAAACACTTATAGGATACAAGATGCCAGGCCTTGTTGCTGTGAGATACATCAAACATCCAATTAAACTTCTATATACTCTTTCAACTAGTTCAGCTCCATCATTTTTATGCAGATTTTCTTTGTTATTCATTGGAGTACTCACACTCTTGCATTCTTCCATTCTGAATCTTTTTAGAATCTCTTTCAAAATTTCTTTTGGCAAATAAAGATTTCATTCTGAGTTTGCTTGATCTCCATTCCTAGAAAATAAGTCATCTCACCAAGATCTGTCATCTCAAAGACCTTCATCATCTCCTTCTTGAATTGTTCAATCTGCATAGCATTATTTCCTGTCACAAGTAAATCATCCACATAAAGAGAAATGATAACAATGTTAGAGCCAGCTTTCTTGACATAAAGAGTTGATTCACTTAAGCTTTTCTCAAAGCCTAAGTCTAGCAAATGTTCATCCATCCTGCTGTACCAAGCTCTAGGAGCTTGCTTCAATCCATCGAGAGCTTTCTTCAAGAAATAGACCTTCTCTTCATGTCCTGGTATATTAAAATACTCTGGCTGCTCAACATAGATTTCTTCTTGTAGTATACCATTCAAGAAGGCAGACTTCACATCTATTTGAAAAATCTTCCACCCTTTTTGTGCTGCCAAAGCCAAGAGCATTCTAATTGTATCCAATCTGGCTACTGGGGAAAAAGTCTCAGAAAAATCTACTCCCCAAACTTGTGCATAGCCTTTCACTACTAATCTAGCTTTGTGCTTGTTCACTGAGCCATCAGGATTGAGCTTTGTCCTGGAAACCCATTTAACCCCAATTACTTTTTTGTCTTGGGGCCTCTCCACCACCTCCCAAGTCTGGTTCTTTTCTATCATGGCCAACTCTTCTTTCATTGCATCTGTCCATCTTTGATCTGTTTTTGCTTCCTCATATCCGGCAGGTTCAAAAACAGCAAAATTGCAACTCTGATAAATATCTGAGAGTGACCTTATTCCTCTAACAGGCTGATCATCTTCTAATTCATCAGAATTCAGTGGCAAAATATGATGTTTGACTGGAGACTCCTCGTTCCAGTCCCATTGCTCATGTTCAAGAAATTGAACATCTCTGCTTGTTACTTGACTGAGGTTGAAAAATCTTGTATGCTTTAGAAATCAAACTGTAGCCAATGAAAATCCCTGGTTCAGCCTTCTCATCAAGCTTGTCTCTTTTAACCTGTGGAACATAAGAAAAACACAGACATCCAAATATTTTGAGGTTTTTTAAAATAGGTTTAACACTATGCCAGGCCTCAACTGGAGTCTTCTTTTCCACTGCCCTTGTAGGCAGTCTATTCAGCAAGAAAACAGCTGTGTTTGCTGCTTTTGCCCAAAAATTCTTTGGTAGATTCTTCTCATGTAGCAAGCTTCTTGTCTTCTTCTCCTTGTGGGTTTTGATATGAGCCATGGTTGAATTTCCTGATAGAGAAGGTACTTCATAATCTTCCTCTATAGCCTCCCACAAATCAAACGCATCCAAATAAGCTTCCATTTTCACTGCCCATACTTGGTAGTTTTCTTTATCAAACACTGGTGGAGCCATGGTTGAAAAAGAACTCTCACCTTCCATTATTTTAATGATATTTTGCAGAAGCAGGTTTGGTTGCTATTTTTGGGTGAACACTCAGTCAAATAACCTCACAAGTCTCTCACAGGTCCCTTAAGAAAAAAAGGGGCTCTGATACCAATGTTATGTTTCTTAGAAATTGCAGAAGCAAGATAATTTTATTGAACTTCAACTTCAAATAAATACAAGTGCAGCACAACTGAATTACAAAATTAAATGGCTAAAAATATGCTAACATGACTAAGAAATAGCAATAGCCATAACAACTACTTTCATAACATAAAAATAAAACTGATTTCCTAAAGACCAGGTCTTCACTTTAACAAACAAATACTATTAGCTCTTGAGACACTCAACATGATTTTAAGAGAAATGTGACGTATTTCTGAATTGAAGAGAAATCTCGATCTCACTTGGGGTTCTTGGCAGTGTATACAAGTGTGAAGGGTGGAGTTCTTAAAGTGTCAAGAGGCCCTTTGGTTTGGTGACAATGAAAGGGTTGAGACAAAATGGACTCTATACACTTGTGGGAATCACTGTGATTGATGCTGCTGGAGCTTCTGTAGCTATGACATATGCATGTTCTTCTCTTTCTAATCTGTGGTGGGGAATAAATTGGGTGAAGGGTGCTTTGGTGTTGTTTATTCTAGTGCCATTGTTCCAAAGAATATGATTTCTGAAGAGAAAGTGCAGAAGAGACGAAGAGGCAAATCGATAGAGTTGGACAAAAAGTTGAAGGATAAGTTCATTCTTAAAAAGGTAACATGTGAGTTAAATAATTGATATTTTCACTTAGACATATATCTTGAATTTTTCTCCTCATTTATAGTTATTTTTATTGGAATATATATATATATGAGTACCTTCATTTTAATAAAATAAAAATTGTTATTAAAAATATATTTTTAGGAACAAATTTAGAAATATAGTCGCTAAAAATAAACTATCAGTAATAAAAAATTTAAATTTGTCATTAATAGCATTTCATTAGTGACAATTTTTATTTTAGAATTTTCATATAAATAATATAATATATAAATTTTCTCATCTGGATTGGTATGGAATCGTCATCAATGACAATTATTAATGATGATTTTGTCACTAATAATAGCCATTAGTAACATTTTTCGAACAATATTGAATTTTATGTCACGGAGTACTTATATATAATTTTTCTTTCATATGGAAATTCTAGATGAAATTGGTGTAGAAAGACTTATAAATAGCTACCATTAATGATGCTTTTGTAACTAGTAGTAGCTATTAGTGACATTTTTTAACAATTTTAAATTTTATGTCCGATGAGAAAGTAACTGTATTTATGTATACAGGGTTGCTAAGGCACCCGATATCTAGTTCCTTAAAGAATCCAAAAATACGGCTCTCTCCATGTTTTAATGCCTCAGTCAATAAAAATATGCGGTCAAAATTGGAACATTTGCAAAATTGAGTCAAAATTGGCGAAATTGCTAAACGGTGCATTTGAGTTCATTTTTCACCATTTGCAAGCTCGGGCACTCGGGCTCTTCAGAACCGAAGCTTCATGATATCCAGGGGTACATCAAACCAGAGGAAATCGGCGGTGGGAGATCAGTCGGGGGCACCAGGTAGGCTTTCCAGTTCCTCTGCACTAGTCGGCGGCGACAACAGAAGCCATCTGCGGCGAAGGTAACACCGAAGGCTTCCTCTACACCACGGACCCAGTAACAACTTCTTCTTCTCTTTGCTCTTCTTCTTATTTAGTTGATCTATTTTTCTGTGAATGGGTATAAAAGGGGCTTGCTTGAAAATTTGAAATCGTTTTACTAGTTGGGTTTTCAATCTTTTGCCCTTTATGCCGTTGGATTTATCTAGTAACCAAACAGAGCAGTATTAGTATTTGGAAGGTTGATTTTGATGTTTTGTTATGGGTTTTTAGTACTTTGTTGGTTTTTGTGTGATTTTTGTGCCTCAGTTAGAATAATTTCTTCATTGTCTTACATCGTTTCTTGGAAAATTCTAGAAGTCTTGCTCTTTGTGATGAAATATATGCTCTTCTGTTGTGTTTCAGTGTTTGGCTGTTTGTTTAATTTTGGTTAACCATGTGATTATTATGTTTGTTTTCTGGATTTTGGCTTTGAATTCATGTCCTTGTTTTTTCTTGTTGCTGCTGGGAGACAGACAGTTCTTGGCCTAGATATGAAGTCTCATCCCATGCCCAATTTTTGTCAAGAACTTGTCAGTTAGCCTTCTTGAATAAATTTACCAGCTTTACATTGTTGATATCATGTTCATTAGTAAACTTTGACTATTCTTGCATTGTTATTGCTGCAAATTCAGCCAATTTTAGGCTGACAAGAAAAAAGGAATACATTGTAAAGAAAATCAAATTCAAGGGGTATAATAGGGTGGGTAAAAATACGATGATAGATCTAACGAAATTTAAAACTACAAGAAAATTTAGTGTGGCTATCCCATTTGAATAGCAATTACTATTGGTTCTAAAGAAAAACTAAAACATATAATTACTACTACTTAAAATGACCATGAGATTGCCCAACCAATTTACCATTGCTTAAGTGTGTGATAGATCACAATTTATATATGTTTTATATACCTTGATACTTAATTTAAGCATGTTTTATTCATTTAAAATAGATTAATATGTGTTTTTCTATATTTTAGGTGATTTTGACCTCAAGGAAGAGAATTTGAAGAAAAATGGCAAAACTGTAATTAAAAGCATGCAGACAGATTAGCCCAGGCCCTAAGCCAGGCGCCTGGCCGGTGATTTCAGCTGCTGCAAGGCAGCGAGACAGAGCAGCCCAGGCGTGTTTCCAAGCGTGGAGCCCAAGCGCCTGGGCTGGTGCGATTTTGGTCATTTTAGGCGCGTTTTTGTGTGTTTTGTAGCCCTTGGTTTTTAGTTTAAATAGGTTTAAGTTATCTTGTAATAAGGTAGCCATTTTTAGAGCCTAAACAACTTCAAGAGAGAGAATTTCAACAATTATGAGTTGCTAAATCTTTCTCTTGGGTAGGAGTATCATTCAATACTAAAGTATAAGGTGTGAGACTTGGTTTTCAAGTTTTAATTATTCAATTTGTGTTCTTCTAAATAATTTGTTTATTATTCATTTCTCTTGTGATTATAATTTGGATCCATTATAATTATTTGTGGATTGGGTATTTGCTAATTAGAAGTTCAATCGTATTGAATGTTCTATGTTTAGTAGCACTTTGTTTTTAATAATTGGATGCTAAGCTTTTGTTAATTTCTTAGAAGAACGCATAATAGATTAAAGTTTTACAACGTTTGTATGACTTGTTTATTGTTGGTTGCTATTGTTCTTAATGCTGTTCTGATTTGATTTAGATCACGTTGGTTTAGATATTTCAGAATTAGGATTAATTCACGATCATATCTGAATTAATTAATTGTGAGAGTTAGAATAAAATTGGCCGTGCTATTTTATTCAATCCAACATTGAATGATTATTTTTGGATATATTTTTGTCCGTGATCACCTGTTCTTTAGTAATTAAAGATACTCTGACCCAAGGTTTTCTCCAATTGTTATTTTCAATATTTATTAACTTGTTTGCTTTAATAATTGAACTTCCCAACATAAAATCCCCCGTTTGTTTTTTTAATTTTGCTTTAATTGGAATAGATTGAGTTTGATTATCAGTCTCTGTGGAATTGACCTGAGCTTGCTACTACTACGGTAGTGTTTGAATTCAGTAATTAATTTTGGTGTTTACGACACACATCAGCGTGATTTGTTACATGGGATAAAATCCAAAGATGACAAGCTCTTGACAAATATGCAGCTATTGTATCTATTGTAAGAAATCATAGAGTGAATTGTTTAAGGAAACAATAGGGGATTGGGGTATTTTTAATTGAAGTTTTTGTATGCATTTAAAAGTAGCTTCTTAATTGTATATTATTTTTCTTGATGTTAGACCATGAAACTGATCAGTATTTGCATTTTGAAATGCATCATTATCTTTCTAAAACAGCGTATTGATTGAACTTTTATAACCCAAATTTTAAATAGGAATAAGACTTTTTCTTTTTGATTGGTAATGGGAATAATATGAATCCAGAATTGTAATTATTAAGATCATGAACCTTTGGTGCATGACAATGTCTAGTCTGGTCGTCACTTTTGTTTTCCTTATTAATGGATTGAAGTGTTGGTACTTAGGCTTTGACATTGTCTATTTTCTTCCAAAATATCTCATCTATGTTCTTGTAACTGACGTTAGTTTTGTATTATGTAGGAGATCTTTGATGAGACTGATCATCATTTCGAGGATTCATGACACTGGCCTCTATTTAAAAAGATGAATCAATACATAAAACTACAAAAAAAACTGTTGTATTTGTTTCAATCATGTTACACTTGATGTATTTGGATCTAGTAGGATATCGAGAAGTGTAGTAGAGTTGTAGCATTGGTGGTTAATGTGTAAGATACATAGCATTTGTCACCTATTGTAAAGACACCTTTCCTTGTTTTGGCGGTTAAGATTCAAGAAAAGCTTTTGTATTTAGAATTGCAAAATCATGTGAGTGAACTGGTTTATATTTATTGCCAGAAATACAATGAAGGTGCACAACATGCCTTTGCTGGAATGTTTGCTTGTTTTTCAATGAAGACAATTTCTTGAATATAACAGTTCATCCTTGACGACAATTGTTGTGACTGACTCCATAAAAGACCAAAGGACGCATAACCATGTACATCAAAGATGGACCTTTCCAAAGGATGCTTTCTTCCCTGAACTTGCCTTTAAGCCTGTCATCCAGTTCTAGCTCTTTCTGCCATACTTTCCACATCTCATTCACTTCCATAGCTAGATTTGTTGATTCAGAAATTCAAAAGTTACTCAAGCTAATTAAACTTGTAACATGAATTGGACCAAGGTTTAATTAAAATGAATGCAACTTCAGAATTATGTATGTGTTAGATTCTATTGGACATACTCATGGAAGTAATAGCACCTAATGGATAAAAATATCATATGCATATGACCCAATTAACATGTTTGGGGATTACAATATATGAACCAACTACATTCTCACTATTCACCCAAAAAAAAATACATTCTCATTTGACCTCAACTCATGGAGTCAATTATCTTGAACATCATCCATCAAAAACCAACTACAACTGAAACTCCAATCTTTTACTTTTCATACACGTCCAAAATAGAGCTCCCTGCTTCTCCAAAAAAAAAAGATTCTCGAAAATCAAATCAATTTTTTAGTTGGGTTCCGCAGATCACATATCAATATGAGAATTCAAAATCAAACATATTTCACTTGGCATCACATAAATTCATCACTCTTTCACTTCACATACTTTCCAATACTTCCATATTCATAATCAGAGGGCCAGAATAAATTAAAAAAAAAATTAAGACAGAGACCTAAATTTAGATGGAAAATCTGAGACTTTGGGTTTTATTTTCCATATTTTTTGTATAAAACACAATTATCCACCAAAAAAAAAAAAAATATGGATTCGAAACATAGCAAACCAAACCCNAAAAAAAAAAAAAAAAAAAAAAAAAACCAATATGGATTCGAAACATAGCAAACCAAACCCAGGAAGAAAAAAAGAAAGAAGAAACAAAGGTGAAGGAGGCGAAAGAAATGAAAAATAATGGAAAAAAAATCGTAATTACAGAGGAAAAAAAACATCTTAATACAGAAAAAAAAATTACTTGCTTTTCTTTACTAATGCAAAGCAAATGAGATGTGCAGAGGAAGCCGAGGAGTATGAAAGCCGCCGGTGCAGAGGAAGCTAAGGATTATGGAAGCCCGTGGTGCAGAGGAAGCCTTCGGTGTTGCCTTCACCGCAGATGGCTTCTGGCGTCTCAGCCGACTGGTACAGAGGAAAGGGAAAGCTGAGCCGGAGCCACCGACTGATCTCCCACCGCTGATTTCCTCTGGTTTGATGTACCGCCTGAGCTTTCAAATGGTGAAATATGAACTCAAACGTTCCAATTTTGACAGCATATTTTCACTGACTGAGGCATTAAAACACGGAGAGAGCCGTGTTTTTGGATTCCTTAAGGAACCAGATATCAAGTGCCTTAGCATCCTGTTTATGTATATATCTTTTCACATCCTGTTTGCTTTAAAACAATTTTTTCCATTTATATCGAACTTGAAACTACAGATTGAATAACTCGATTCTAAATTCTAACTACCTATCTTTTTTTTCTTTTTTTTTGGCAATAATTTGCTTTTTGACCAGGGAAATTGAGTTTTCTGCTAGTTGAATTTCTTTTCAGTTCTATAAAGTGAAGAACAAAGTACGCCACTTTTCTCACTCGATGAAGTATTGCTCCTTTCTAATTATGTTTCTCTCCTTCTATATTAATAAATAAAATGATGGTGTTTTTTATTCATGAGAATATGCACGTGAAAATTGGAATTCAAGGGGCTGAGGAATGTGCTTATTTCGAGGAGTGGTTTAATTATAGGCTATCAAAAGCAGCTCCTGAAACATGTGCATGCTGAATTCCTTGGAAGTTTTATTGCTGACAAAACCAGTTCACAGTTTATAAAGGGTGGAAAATGGCTTGTTTGGAGGTAAGAACTGCTTGGAAATCAAAAGCGTTTGAATGTGCAGAAAATATGAATACTGAAATTTGTGGCCTTTGTATACCTTGTTTGTTTATTTAGTTTGATGTATTGTGTAATATTAATCCTTAAATTACTTAGGCCCATTTGTTATAAGGCCTGTTATATGTTAACTGTGTTTTAAGCTATTGAAGAAACGCTGCCGTTCCATCTTGAGCTGCATGACTTGAAGCTGATCTGTCTTATGCCCTCTGTGATGGTGCCACGTGGAAGTTTCATATCTACATTGATATATATTGTTATGTTGTCACTGTTAATGGAAGAACGGGTGCGCCGATTTGTTTAGGGTTTTGCTTTGTGGTTTTCTCTCTCGTTTCTTTCCTTTCTGTGTGAGGATATCTTTGTGAACTGAGTGAATCTGTGTGGGAATACTGGGTGTAAATGGGATTGTGGTTGTGAGGATTAGTTCTTTGTTGTTGTAAAGCTTGTATACTTTTCTTTAGTAATAATGGAATATAGCATAAGCTCCTCATTGGAGCCAAGGATGTAGCTGAAACTTTTTCGGTGAACCTTGTAAAGGGTTGTGTTCTTTTCTTTTTCTTTTCTGCAATTCTCAATCGGTTACTAAAATCATAACATATTGGAATCTTTTTTGTCATAAATACTACTTTATAGCGTCATGCAGATTTCTGTAAAATGATGCCTGAACTGAAATTGCAAAGTTGTTCATGTGCCAGGGAGATCAAAGTCTTGCAGATTACATGGAAGATTCCCATTGAACTTGGAGTCTGTCATGTTTGGACAAGTATTACAAGGAGTTGATACTGTTAAACGGAATGCACTGATCATCAAACAAGTAATGCGTCAAATTATTACTTCTCTAAAGAAAATGCATGACACAGGCATTGTTCACCATGATGTAAAGCCAGCCAATTTAGTGGTGACGAAACGTGGACAGATTAAGCTCATAGATTTTGGTGCAGCCACAGACCTGAGGATAGGCAAGAACTATGTGCCAAACCGTGGCTTGCTTGATCCTGACTATTGTCCCCCTGAATTGTATGTTATGCCGGAGGAAATGCCAAGTCCTCCTCCAGAGCCAATTGCTGTCTTGCTTTCTCCAATACTTTGGCAGGTACTGTAGTCTTCACTGACTGATATTATAATGATTTTATTCATTTATTTTTATACTTATTTTGCATTGGATTAGATTTTAGTGATATGCCAGTATGAGCTTCTTCTTCTTTTTTAAGTAGGATCAAGATCTTCATGCATAAGCCCTAATATGAGAAAACCTTTTCTTTGAAGTGCTAACTGGAATTTTCTGTTACTGTCACAGCTGAACAGTCCTGATCTGTTTGACATGTATTCTGCTTGGATTGTACTCTTGCAAATGGCAGTTCCAACTTTAAGATCTGCGGCTGGTCTAAAGAATTTCAATTCAGAACTAAAAGCATTTAAATATGACTTAAATAAATGGAGGGAAGATTCAAGGAGAATCCCTGACTTAACGATTCTTGACCTCGACTCGGGGAGGGGGTGGGATTTGGCAACAAAACTAATCTCAGAGAGAGGTTTTCTTAGAAGAGGGCGTTTATCGGCTAGTGCTGCTTTGAGACATCCTTATTTCTTGTTAGGTGGTGACCCGGCAGCTGCAGTTCTTTCAAAATTCAGCTTTAGCAAAGACTGATCAAGTTGAATGCTGATGCAAGTACATATATATCTCCTTTTTGTTTTCTTTTTGTAAATTTTTCATTATTTTGATATTCTGGTTCCCATATGCTGTTCTCTAAAGTGACGCTTTTAGTTCGCCACAAATAATTGGTCATGCCTAATGTATCTTTGAGAATTGAAATCCGAAATGAAAAAATGAGTATAAATAGTAATTGTTCTGTCATTCCTGAATTTTGGATGAAAGGTTTCTTCTTAGGTTCTCATAAACCACTTGTATACTTGTGCAATTTTTTGTTATTAAGAAATATTTTGTGACATGAATTGTTGCATTTGCAACTTTTTCTGCTGTATTTGTTTAGTTGCAAGCAGTTTTAGTTCTGAAACTGCCCTTCTTAATCCATCCTACAGAATAGGGGTGAGGGTGCTTCAATGTAGATAATCCGAGGGTCTTTACTAGAGCTTTAGACATGATGTTTTCACTGCTGCCAGCATCAATGATCACATCACACACTCGTTTGTTAATTGTGCATTTAGTTCTGAAAATTGAGTGTCGCTGTCCAGAATTACTTTGTCTAGGAGTTAGAAGTATTTTCTGAACAATACATAATAAGGGCTCTCCTTGGTCTTCATCCACTAATTCCACCAAGTCATTGTTACCATTTCCATCCTCCACAAAGTCTCCAAGGTCACTCTCGGTGTTGTCTAGATTTTCCACTAGGTTAACAGGTTTTCGAAGTGGACATTCATTAGACTTGTGACCAGGTTGGTTGCACCGGAAGCATTTGAGAAGCTGAGGTTTAGCATACGGGTTTGGTGGTTTCTGGTTTGGGAAAGGAACCCGAGGATTGGGTCTGTTTTGGAGGTCAAGAGGTTTAGGATTTTGAGGAAAGGGTTTCTGGTTGTCAATTTGAAAATCAGTGGGGGGTTTCCATTTGAGATGAGCTTTGGAGGCTGTCCTGTGTAGCTGTTTTTCAACCTTGGCAGCAAGGTTGATGGTGTCATCCAAGGTCCAAACTGGACTGAGTTCTAGTTTCTCTTGAATAGGAGTGTTGAGTCCAGTGATATACTTGGAGACCAATTAGTTCTTTGTTGTTGTAAAGCTTGTATACTTTTCTTTAGTAATAATGGAATATAGCATAAGCTCCTCATTGGAGCCAAGGATGTAGCTGAAACTTTTTCGGTGAACCTTGTAAANTCTGAAACAAAACTCTGCTATAGTCATTAGGTAAAAACCTAGATCTAAGCAACTTCCTCATTTTTGGCCAAGAATGGATAGGGTTCTTGCCTTCTCTTCTTCTGTTTCCATTCAATTGCTCCCACCAGGCAGAGGCTCCCCCTTTAAATTTATAAGCTACCAGTTTAACTCTCTTCTCCTCTGGTATATTCATATACTCAAAAAATGTCTCAATCGAAGTTAACCAATCCAGAAATTCTTCTATGCCTAAATGGCCATCAAAAACTTGAATATCAACTCTCATTTTAAATTCATAAGGTTGATGTGTTTGCTGATTATACCTATATGGCTCCCCATGTGCAGGTCTAGGTGGGATTGCATCTCCAAATAGCTTAGATTCACTATCAGAGTCAGAGGAAGGATCTGGGAAGCGAGGGAATCGGTTCTGGCGGGTTGGAACAGAATTCTGAGTAAAAGGAATTGGGGGTCTGGGTCGGTTAGGGAAAGGGGTATGAGGATCTGGTTGATTTTGATGGTTTGGATTTGGGTGGAGGTGGTTGTAAACTGGGTTGAGAGGGTTGGAAAAATTCTGAGGTGTGGGCAGGCGTGAACAAGGATTTTCTTGCACTCGCGGTCTGTTCGCACCTGAGGATTCCATGGTTCCAGCAGTGAGAATAGCACAGAGTTGTTTAATCTCAACTGTGAGATTATCAAGCTTCTGTTCTACTCCCATGATGGATGCCCTTAAGGCCTTCATGCTCTGAAAATTTTCAGAGGCATGGCTGCTACCTTCACCTGATTCAGCCATCCAGGATTTACAGATCCAGAAGCTCTGATACCAACTGACGTAGGAAGTCTAGCTCAATTAAATCAAAGACTAAGATTAAAGAAGATCTGACTTATTTTAATACTTAGAACTGAGATTTAACTGATTTTCCAGAAGCCAAAAGCTTCAGTTTTACAGCAAAAATGGCGCAGCTAAAATCTGCTCGAGGTTGAAGATGAAGCCAGATTTTATACTGTTCATTCAACCTTTAAAAGCTTGACACGTGTTAACTAGGAATGAAATTACAAAGCTAACCCAATACATAAGTAAAACGGCACCGTGCCTTTAAAAGAAATAAAAGAAAAGAACTAAAACTTAAACGACAAGGCTGAAAGAGCAAAACGCAGCAGAAGTCATCCTTTTTCCATTCAGCTTCCCAAATCACTCGGCAATTCCTCATTCGCGTAAATTAGGGCTGAAAGAAAAACAGAGAGAGAAGCAGAGAGAGGACCAGTGGAGGCAAAGTAAAGGTTCGGCCTTTACTGGTGAAAACATGGTGAGATCCTTCGTCAGTTTATGTTATTGTTAATTTGATATGAAAACGGTCCTAGTTTT
>QANX01001390.1:0-10953 GCA_003254975.1 Ochetophila trinervis
ATAATTTTAGTGAATATTTTTATTTTATTAAAATGAAAATATTTTTATTGTATAAGTATTCTGCAACATTAATATATATGCTTTAAATTATTAACTAATGTTTTACAACTAGCAATTTTATATTGCTTCCATAGACACGATAAAATAAATGTTTTTATTAAACATGTTTTTAATTTCGTTGAAACGTATTTTGCAGTGGGAAAGATGAACGATGATGATTCATGGAGTATTTGGTTCAAGACAAAGCTATGAAAGTGATGAAGATATATAAATATCAATCATTCGATTATATATGGGAAGGAGTATTCATGTATAGGCTCTTTTTTTTTTTTTTTTTTTTGGTAAATGAGAGAATTTTCATCAACCTAGCAGGAACATAATTTGTTTTTGTAATTAATTGAATTTTTGATGTAAGGGAATTATGTTTGAAGCAAATACGTGGAAATTCCCATTATGTTAAAATCAACTTTTAATTAATTCAATTTTTTTAATTACTTTTTGCCTTTTGTTCTTTTTATCTGGTGCATTTGTTTGTTTCTCTATCATTGAACTTTTTTTGGTATGCTCGTGCGCAGTGGTCTAATTGCTTGCATTTATTTCTCAAATACGCTTTCGAGTTACACATATACAGAGTGGGCAATGCGGTAGCGGACAAGCTTTCAAGCCAATTATTTAGCAAAAAAAAAAAAAGCTTTCAAGCCAATTACAAAAGAAAAAGAAAAGAAAAAAAAGAAAGCTTTCGAAGTCTGTGGCTACATCCTTGAAATTTGGGTGGTGGTCTTTTTGTGAATTTTGTGATTCTTTTGGAACATGTTTTGCCTAACGGTGATTTTATATATTCATGAAGTATTTGCTTCGAAAAAGACAACTATGAAAGTCATGAATACTAGCCAATGGAACAAAGTCAGTGATCTTCGAAAGGTGGATGAAACCGGTTGGAATGAAGTGCTGATTCGAGAGGTGTGTGATGAGGAGTCGGCAAATGCCTTTCTCAACATGGTGTGGTCGATTGCAGCTATGGAGGATAGGCTCTATTGGTGTGGCAACAAAAATGATATTTTTTCTGTGAAGAGTTGTTTTGCTATTAATTTTCAGCTTACTAACGAAGATCAGAGCCTCTAGAGTTCCCTGTGGAAATCTGAGCTGCATGAGCGACTCAAACTTTTCCTCTAGCGCGTCTTATCAAATGTGCTACCAACTAAGGAGGTTCTAAGTAGGAGGATGGTGATGGATGATATGTCTTGTGGGGTTTATGGAGAGGGAGCGAAAAGCCTCTTCCATTTGTTCAAAAACTACAGTGGTTTTAGGTCCCTGGCCTTTGCTTGCTGTTGGGGAGGCAGATCAGATGCTTAGCCAGTTTCAAGTGTTCAAGAGATAATTAAAGCATGTCTCAACCCTCCAACTTGGGCTTGTGGAAGGAATATGGAAAATACCAATATCACTCTTACCATGGCATCCATTATGTATGGTTTCTGGGGGTTTTGCAATGACTGTCTGTTTAAAGGAAATGTCTCTATCAAACAGAGATGTCAGTTGGTTGAGCAATTTGTGAGGGATTTCTCTGAAATTTTGAAATACCCCTTCACCCCCAGTAATCCGCAACAATATGGCTCGATGGCACCCTCCGGGCTGTGGTAAGTGGATGGTGAACTGTGATGCAGCAGTTAAAGGCAACAATGCAGCCTTTGCGTTTGTGGTTTGTGATGATACAGGTCTCCTTGTAGTAGCTAGAACAAAGTTGACTTGGGTTTCCTCAATCTATGAAGCTGAAACAAAAGCTATTGAATGGGCTGCTTCCTATGCAGATGACAAAACCGTGGAGCAAACTTGTTTTTTCTACGGATGCACGGATGGTGGTCAACGAAATTGTCTCTCCTATGGACCCCATGGGGTGGCACACTAGGGACTCTATTTTAAGTATTAGATCATTTTTAGTTTGTAACGGATGGGATTTGTTTTGGCATGGCAGAGGTAGCAACACTTTCACTGATTGTTTGGCAAAGTTAGCTCTTGCTGGTAACTACAACTATATGTTTTCGTCTTACAATCTCAACAGTCTCCCCAAAGTTTTGAGTGACACATATATTTGTATATGTGAGAATTATATAATTCACTATTTACTAATCATGAGCATTTCTCTAACGAAGGAGAATGAAAAAAAAAATTGATAGAATTTCATTATCTAATATAATCTGAGTCTCTGTTGGTCCTAAAATCGTTATTTTGTTTTGAGAATAAATTTTAAAGTTCAAATTTAAGATGAATTTTTTCATTTCTCAATTATAGTGAATTGAAATCAAATTATATATTTTAACACTTTTTTTTACATGTGAACTGGAGCGTGTGAACTAGAATAGATATAGAAAGAAAAATAATTGAAATCCATAGAGAAAACTTCCAAAGGCGAAGGCCCAAGATGTGATAGAGGAAGAGAAAAACCGAGAAAACCCACGAAGAAAATCCACAAAAGCAAAGACCCAATTACATTTTTTTTTGGTAATAAGCAAAGACCCAATTTTTTTTTGGATTACATGAGAAAAAGGAAGAAGAATTTATTAAATGTTTCATTTTCCCACCGAACACACTGAAAAAACCCGTGCCTTAACATGTGAATAAAAAGAATTAGTTTTTAAAAACAAACAAGAGCAGATATTGATTTTAAATTTAAATTTTGTTTGGCATAATTTTTTTCTTTTTTAAAATTGCATTCTGAAAAAATATTTTTCAATAATTTTGACTTTTTGACTTTTAAAAATAGTTTTTAAATTCTAAAAACTATTTTTGATTTTAAAAAAATCATGTTAACAGAGTTTTAATAATACTGTTTTTACTTTTCACAAGTTCATATTGATAAAAAAATAAATTAAAATTGAATTATATTCTTCTACCACTAAAAATAGATAGATTTTTTTTTGGTAAATAAAAAAAGGACTTATCCGTAGCGGGGTCATAGGCCCAGGAGGTATTTAGAGAGTGGACCGACTAAAGCGTCTTTTTAACCCGATGGGAGTCCGCGATTGAAGCCCGTGTCGCTAAAATCTCCCTTCCCCTCGTGCGGTAGCAGCGGAGAGGAGCACTTGAATCCAAATGGGGCTACCAAGACTCGAACCTCAACTTCCGTACTCGCAGGTGTGAAAGCTCGGCTGGCTCCTACCACTGGGCTACACCCTCAAGTGGATAGATATAACTAAATAAGTAGATCCCAAAATATATGCTCTAGCTTGATTTACAATAAGTGATAAGAGTTGATTGGGGCGCTAACTTTCATAAGAAATGGTTGCCGATTGCTCCTACATAACTCTATTTTCCTACTTCTAGAATTATTGTTATAAACTTTGTAATTGTTTGAGCACAATTGTGTTTCTCGATGTTCACCACATAAAATAAAAACAAAGCATTTTTAGGTTAATGAAGCACCGACGCAGTACCGAACAATTAATTTATGATGTCTAAGATAGATTTTTTGGTGTTTTGGTGGCGAAGAAAGTATTTTGGCTAAAATTGTGATAAGCTCGAAGCTTGTTGAGAGTTTTAGAGAGAAAATGGAATTTAGGAAAGTGTATTTCTCATTAATTGTCAAACAAAGTACAATCAACAATATATATACAACTGCCAGTCAAACATATAATTAATGAGGTAATTAAACCTCTATAACTTCCTAGCATAGACTAGTAACAAACTAGGACACGTGGTCATAACAAAATGTAATTAGTTAGCTAGGTAGGATCCTCTGTGGATGAAGGTACCATACTCCAAGACCCCCCCACAAGCTGAGAATGATTAGAATCTACCATTCCCAGCTTGGACAAGAGAAGCTTATGCTGACCAGAACTCAATATTTTTGTAAGAACATCAGCCAACTGATGCTGTGTGGGCAAATAGGATAGCTGCAACAATCCTTCCATAACTTTCTCGCGTGTAAAATGATAATCCAACTCGATATGTTTGGTGCGTTCATGAAAAATTGGATTTTTCGCAATATGAAGTGCACTTTGATTGTCGCAAAAAAGCTGAACTGGTTTCAAAGAGTTTAGACCAAGTTCATCGAGAAGACGTACAAGCCAAGTTATCTCAGAAGCAGCCTGAGACATGGCACGGTACTCAGCCTCGGAGGAAGACTTGGAAACAGTACTTTGCTTCTTAGACTTCCAACTGATAGGAGAATTACCTAAAAGAATGAGATAGCTAGTAACTGATCTGCGAGTAATGGGACAAGCACCCCAGTCTGAATCAGTGAAAGCTTGCAACTTCAATGCAGGTTCTGCTCGTAACATAATACCCTGACCCATAGTTCCTTTAAGATACTTCAAAACATGTTGTAAGGCAGAAAAATGAGGAACACGAGGATGCTGCATGAATTGACTGAGGGTTTGAACAGCAAAGGAAAGGTCAGGTCTTGAGTTGGTAAGAAAATTGAGCTTACCAAGAATAGTTCTATAAAGTGTAGGATCAGTCATCAAAGCACCTTCATCAGGAAGCAACCTAAAATGCTGAGGGAGAGGAGTAACAACACTTTTCCAATCAGGGTTAGCATAAGCTTGTAATAATTCTGTGGTAAATTTTCTTTGTGTAAGAATAATGCCTGCTGGACCATAGAATACCTCAATCCCCAAAAAAAAATGAAGTTTGCCGAGATCTTTAATCCCAAAAATAGAATGAAGATGAGCTTTTAAAGCCAAAATTTCTTCTTGATCTGAACCTGTCACAAGAAGATCATCCACATAGACAGCCAAAATTGTAGATTTACCATTCACATTCTTAAGAAACAAAGAATAGTCATTCTTTGATTGAATATAGCCACGGGCTTTGAGTTCACTGCTTAGTTTGGAAAACCATTGTCGTGAAGCTTGTTTAAGGCCATACAATGACTTGGTGAGCTTGCAAACTTTATTCCCTGTATGAGAGAAACCTGGAGGAACCTCCATATACACTTCCTCATCTAAGTCACCATGCAAGAATGCATTGTTGACATCCATCTGAGAAAGACTCCACCCCCTGGCAGCAGCTACAGCTAGAATAGCTCGAATTGTTGCCATTTTAACCACCGGAGAAAAAGTCTCCAAGTAATCGATACCTTCCTTTTGAGTGTATCCTTTAGCCACTAACCGGGCTTTATACCTTTCAAGACTACCATCAGATTTAAGCTTCACTTTATAGACCCACTTACACCCAATTGCCTTCTTTCCCTTAGGCAAATCAACAAGTTGCCAAGTATTATTAACATGTAAAGCATCTAACTCTTTATTCATTGCATTAACCCAGTTAGGATCTTGGGATGCCTGTTTATAGGTTGTGGGTTCAAGAAAAATATGTAATTGGTTAACATGAGCTTGAAAAGAAAAAGGAAGATGGTCAAAGGCAACAAGGTTACACCAATGTTGAGGAACATGTGTAGGAGAGACAGTGGTATGTGAACAGAAGTAGTCTTGCAGATAACTTGGTGGTTTATGATGCCTAGTAGAATGTCGAAGAGAAACTGATGGAACAGGTTGAGTAGAAAGCATGAAAGGTTCAATGACAACAGGTGAAGAAGGAATAGGAGAATGAAGAGAAGATGAAGAAGAAGAAGAAAAAGAAGAAGAAGGAAGAATAACAGGAAAATCAACTGAATAATCAAAACAGTTAAAATCAGATATGGGAATGGGCAAAGTAGCATCATTAAGAGTATGTGTCACATGATGAAAAGGAAAACAATTTTCATGGAAACGAACATCCCTAGAAGTAAAAACCTTGAAAGACTCAAGATTCAAGAGTTTATATGCCTTTTGATTATAAGCATAACCAATGAACACACAAGGACTGACTCGAGCTTGAAATTTATCTCGATGCCTCTTAAGAGTAGATGAAAAACACAAACAACCAAATGCTTTTAGATGAGTATAACTAGGTTTGTGATGAAAGAACAACTCATAAGGTGTTTGATTATTGAGAACTGAAGAAGGAAAACGATTAATCAAATAGGTAGCAGTTAAAATGCACTCATTCCAATACTGTAAAGGTAACTTGGATTGAAAGAAAAGGGCTCGAGCAGTTTCAAGGAGATGTTTATGCTTCCTTTCAACTACTCCATTCTGTTGAGGTGTTTCAACACAACTGGTTTGGTGTATGATGCCATTAGATGCAAAAAAAATAGTAGCAGATAAGTCTTGGAATTCCAAGGCATTATCAGACCTAATGATTTGCACAGTAGCTTGAAATTGAGTTTTGGCATATGAAACAAAAGACTTTAAGATAGATAAAGCATTGCTCTTGTGTGAAAGAAAATGTGTCCATGTGGCTCGTGAAAAATCATCTACAATGGTAAGGAAATATTTATAACCATTGTGGCTTTGTTGATGAAAAGGACCCCAAGTGTCTACATGAATGAGCTGAAAAAGACAAGTAGATTTAATTTGACTAGAAGGAAAAGAAGATCTAGTCATTCGAGCCCTAGGACAAACTGGACAAATAGAATTGGTATTATTGATATGAGTAAAAACATCAATATTTTTCATTGAGGCAAAAGGCAAATGCCCCAATCGATAGTGCCAAAGTTCCGAAACAGAAAGTAACTTTGGTGATGTAGAAGTACAAGTAGCTGAAAGTGTAGAATTACAAATAGGTAAAACTGGAGAAACAACATTTTTGAAAACAGAAGAAACACTTGAAATTGCATTGTTCAAAACAGGAGAAACATTGGTTTGAACACAGGGAACACCACCACCTTGTTGTCTGCAAGAAACTTTATCAACAAGATATAAACCACCATCTTGACTACCAAGTATAGTTCCCTTGTTCATTGCAAGGTCCTGAATAAAACAGGTAGTAGGTGTGAAACAAATGGTTTTGGATAGATCAGCACACAACTTATGCACTGAAAGTAGATTAAAATGAAAGGCAGGGACATGAAGGACTTGGTGTAAAGTAATTTTATCATTCATCACAATGTCACCTATGTGGAGAATTTGTGCTTGTTTTCCAGTAGGTAATGTGATAAAACTAGGTGTAGAAATAGGTCGATATGTGGAAAAAAAATTCAAATGAGGTGTGATATGGTCAGTGGCACCACTATCCAAGATCCAATTCAGGTTAATGTTAGAAGAAAGTAGACAGATACTTTTACCTGCTAAGAAAGAATTGCCCGCTGAGTCATGCTTGTTGTTAGTGGTCTCCATCCCTTCCAGATTGCTCTTGCTCAGCAATGTCACAAGGTGATTATATTGCTCAACAATGATCCCTGATGTAGTGCTTGATGAACCTCCAGAAACAGCCTCTACAGTGCCTGTTTGAGTCATGTGTTGGGCTAAATGAGCTGATGGTCCTTTCCTGTGCTTGTTGAACTTGTAACCAGAAGGATAGCCATGCAACTTGTAGCAATTATCAGAAAAATGCCCAGGAATCTTACAATGTGAACAAATCACATTCCTCTTGTCTTTCTGATTACCCCTTTGAAAAATTTTCTGTCCTGTTTGATTAGTTCCAGAATTCCTATAATGACCAGAAAAGCGATTGCCATCACCATGAGCTGTAAGTGCTGTAGAATCAGTCACTATGGTCATTGGTGAACTTAGCTCCCGTTGCTTCTCTTCTTGTAAGAAAATATTATAAACTTGATTGATTGCTGGCAATGGGTCCATCATCAAAATATTACCTCGAATAGAATTATAAGCCTCATTAAGTCCCATTAGAAACTGCATCAAATTTTGTCTTTGAATCAAAGTAACAAAAGCCTGTCCTGAGCCACAAGTACAAGATGGAATTCCAGTTAATGAACTAAGTTCATCCCAAAGTCTCTTGAACTTAGTGAAGTAAGCAGAAATGCTTAGATTCCCTTGACTGAGTGAACTCAAGTCTCGTTGTACTTGATAGACCTTGGCAGCATTAGATGTTCCAAAACGTTGCTCCAATTCATTCCAAATTTCTCTTGCTGTAGAACAGAAAACTACACTCTCAGCTATCTCATTACTCACTGAGTGTATGATCCAGGAGATAATCATACTGTTGCAACGCTCCCAGTAAGCATAAAATGGAGAATCAATGTCTGGTTCTTTACAAAGACCATTAATGAAGCCAAGCTTATTTTTAGCCCTCAATGCAACGACCATTGATCGGCTCCAATGGCCATAGTTGTCACCTTCAAGTATTTTGGTGACAAGCTTGACTCCAGGTGAGTCACCGTGATGTAAAAACAACTCGTGTGTAGAATCCATAACAACAATTTTCTTGTTAGAATCACTCTTCTGAGTTTGCGATTCAGCCATATTTGTATGAAAAAAATAGAAGAGAAAGCAAAGAAATTGTACGGAAACAAATGGATTCAAGATCTAGAATCAGACTTGGCAATCTGAACAGAGATACACGAATTGAAGAACAAACTTCAAGAACAGAACTATGAAGGAAGCTAGGGATTTCCAGAAAAAACAAACAGGAAATCTAATCCAAAAAAAAAAAATTTGTAAAAGAAATATAGGATAATCAATGAAGAAACAACGGAGAACAAGCATCGAAGAAATAGAATTCAAAGATCAAAGAACATGACCTGTTGAATTCACGCTCTGATACCATGATAAGTTCGAAGCTTGTTGAGAGTTTTAGAGAGAAAATGGAATTTAGGAAAGTGTATTTTTCATTAAATGTCAAACAGAGTACAATCAACAATATATATACAACTGCCAGTCAAACATATAATTAATGAGGTAATTAAACCTCTATAACTTCCTAGCATAGACTAGTAACAAACTAGGACACGTGGTCATAACAAAATGTAGTTAGTTAGCTAGGTAGGATCCTCTGTGGATGAATGTACCAAACTCCAAGAATTACCTTAATGACCTTCTTGTTCCCACCCAGCACAACATCAGTCTCAAAATCCCGGTCTATGGTGGAAGCAGCAACTGTCAGTATCCAAGGCGCCTCGTTGGAAACCGTTCCCTGGGTGGGTCCGTCATTCCCCGCCGAGCAAACCACGAGTATCCCCCTCTCCACGGCGTGGAACGCTCCCAGCGCAATGGGATCGCTCAAAAACTCGGGCTGCCCCGACGCTTGCGCACCCAGCGACAGCGACAGCAAATCGACGCCGTCGGCGATGGCATCGTCAAATGCAGCTAAAATCGCCGATCCAAAGCACCCCTCGTCCGTGCACACTCTGTACATGGCAATCCTGGAGGCAGGGGACCCACCCTTGGCTGTCCCATCCGCCAGCCCATAGTACGAAGCTCCTTCTACTGTGCTCCCCCCTGCTGTCGATGCCACGTGGGTCCCGTGCCCCATCTCATCCCTTGCCGAGTTCAGATTTACGGTTTCACTTTCGTCTTTGTCTTGATTGTAGAATCGAGCTCCAATTAGCTTCCTGATCATATTCATTGATACGTTACTACTGCATATTCAGTAATAATTCACCATGTCATCCAAGGCAAACAAATATAATAAAGTGGTCGGTTAGCTTACCTATTGCAGTTGGAGGAAGAAAAATCATCGGCTTCCATGCATAGCTAGGTAGGATCCTCTGTGGATGAAGGTACCATACTCCAAGAAATTGAGTTAACTTCGATACCTAGTTATTCTCCATAACTCCTTAAATTTATTATCAAAATTTTCAGATGTCTGATTTTCTGGTTAATTATTATTCTCAGACCTCATGCAGCTTAGGCGGGCTATGCATTCTCGCATGTCGCTCCACGTGTTCCCTTTCTTTGATGAGCATGAAATGGTGCTTCTCAGCCTTCTTGGTTACAGAATTTTGGGCCGGAAAAGTCTTGGCCCATGTTTCTAATGGGCTTTTCTAAAAGTGGATTTGGGCCAAATCTGTCTTGGTTGATTAATTTTATCTCATACAGTAATCAAAGATTATTTTCATTTATAAAACTTTAAAAAGCACTTCTGTTAAATAATTGCAGCTACATATAGTACATATGCATACATACTAATAATCCTAATGTGTTGATTAAGGAATTCAAAAGCAAGTGTTTATATATTGCAGATCAACGTTCACTTCAAACTGTTTTTCTTCATTAATTTAATTAGAAAACAAATATGGTTCTGCTTGAAATTTCAGAAAAATATTTGTGTCACATTGGCCAGCAAGTTCTAGCAAGCTAGCTAATGATCCCATTATCCATGCATTAATATTCGCATGTTTTTTTTTTTTTTTAAATTGATACGTCAGATATGATTTAATTAGTACATTTTTTTAACATGAGGAAAATCCCCCAATCAATATGCATGATTAAATCAATTAACAAGTTGAGGAAATTAATTTATTTCATATAGAAATCTAGATTTCCAATTTGTGGAGCTAGCAGTCAGCTGAAGCAACTGACTCGTGTATTTATCTGTTTTTTTAATATGTATATACTGTCAAACCCAACGTGTGAAATTTATGGTAGCAAATAATATCTTTCCAACCTTTTCCTCACTATCCAATCAGATTAAAGCTAGCTAGCAATAAGTATACAGAGAGAATTCGTATAATAATATGTCAAACTTTTTGAGTTTTCAGTAATTGAAAAACTTTTGACCATTTAGTACAAGTATTGAATTCCAATTTAGGAATCAGAATTATATATATATATAGAAAATCGGGTGGACAATTCATATTAGTCAACCGCTATATATAATTAAATGTATTGATTGTACAGTTATATGCATTATACAGTTAATATAGACTATTATCTATATAATAGTAGGCATCATCCATATTAATAATTATATATGATCCAGTTCATATCATGACAACTTAATTATTTTATAATTAAAATTAAAATTTTAACATTTATTTTTTATATTTGGATCAAATTTTATCATTTTTTCAGACTGATTGTAAAACAATTAATCAAATCATTCTTATATAAACTTTAAGTGTGTATATATATATAATATATATATATATATATATATATATATATATATGATCATCAGCTACTACTTGATCTTGCCAACCAATTGTACAAGGTACCTAGTTTACAAAAAAAAAAA
>QANX01001394.1:0-52840 GCA_003254975.1 Ochetophila trinervis
AGTTAGGTACTAAATTGTTGTATTCTACTACTTGTCATCCACATACCGATGGTCAAACGGAGGTGGTTAATAGGACTCTAGGTACTTTGCTTCGTGGTAAGAATTTGAAAACTTGGAAAGATTGTTTACTTTTGTTGAATTTGCATATAATAGAACTATTCATTCTTCTACAGGTTTTTCACTATTTGAGATTGTGTATGGTTTTAATCTTTTAACTGTGTTGGATTTGATGCCTTTACCTTTGAGTGAAATTGCTAGCTTAGATGGACAAAAGAAGGCGGACTTGGTTAAGACTATACATGAGAAGGCGAGGTTGCAAATTGAGAAGCGTAATCGTCTAACAGTTCAAAAAGCAAATAAGGGGCGAAAGCAAGTGATATTTGAACCAGGAGATTGGGTTTGGGTGCACATGAGGAAAGAAAGGTTTCCTAACCAAAGGAAGTCTAAGTTGGATGCTAGAGGCGATGGGCCCTTTCAAGTTCTCTAGAAGATCAATGACAATGCATACAAGATTGATCTTCCAGGTGAGTATAATGTGTCTGCATCATTCAATGTTGCTGATCTTTCTCCTTTTGATATGGATGCAGATTTGAGGACGAATCTTTTTGAGAAGGGAGGGAATGATGTGGGCATCGAGCGCTCTTCTAGTATGGATGTTCGTGGTGAAGACATTGTGCTGCCAAGTGGACCAGTGACGCGTTCTTGAGCTAAGAAGATCAAAGCGGGAATGCTTGGACTTGTGAAGAGAATAATTGATGAAGATCGATTCAAGTATCCACATGATCCAAACACTTTTATGAGGCATAATGATGATTTAAGCATGATGTCCAAGCAAGGAATGAAGTTGGTAATGCTGCTTGGGAGTTGCAAAGACGAAACGACATAATTTTAGCCATTTTCGGATTTCAATGGCAGTTTCGTAATTTAGCTATTTTCGGATTATAATGGCAGTTTCGTAATTATTGCTATTTCCAGATTATAATGGCAGTTTTGTAATATTTGATATTTTCGTATTTTATTTAATTAGGGTTAGTTTTCAGCCTTAGGATTACTTTCCTAATTATTTTATGGTCTATATTGATTCTTAATCTAACCCTAGTCTATATATAAAGGGGGGTTACTAGCTTGTAAAGGACAACTTTGATTATTGATTAAATAGAATCTTTTCTTGTTTTCAACAAGACTTGTGTGTTCCAAGTGAGGATAGTTCTTCTTCTACTTGTTGCATTTGGGAATTGATCTTCTTATCAAAGGTATTTACTTTGTGGCGAATTTCAATTTCATTCTTTGCCTTCTAATTAGTGTTGCTAGATACAATTGTTATCTAGAGGTGCTATAGGGCGGGTTTTTACCTAGGGTTTGTTCCATATCATCTTGTGTGTTGGGATTACAGTTTCTTTAAGCTTGGGGTTCCGCATCATTAATTCTTTTTGTTTATGCAATATGCTGTTGTTTGTGTTTAATGGTGACTAAATTTTTTTTGTTTATGCATGCTTTTGCTTTGTTATCTTTTATCAGAGTCATGGCGACCTTTCTCATTATGATAGACTTCGTAGGGTATCAATATGGCCCAGTTGAGATTAAGGATGATAAGTACAGTATTAGAACTTGTGCAATGAGACCATGATTAGAACTTCTGGTCAAAGAATTAGGACAAGTAAAAGGTTTGAGATTGAAGCTAGGTTACCATTGGGGTTTGAGATTGAACTTTCAAACATCTCATCTTGAAACTTTAGAAAATTTCTCTGTGTATATTTTCACCATTTATGTCTCCATTGGGCACATGGATTTCAACTTTGGTTGCTCATTCACATCAACATGATCTCCAACTAACTCATCATGTCTTTGATGATTAAAAGCTCTATTAAAATGTATAAGAAAGTTCATCAATAGGTTTTTGTTTGAGATATACCTTTTGAAAAATGCATGTGAACTTTCTGCTTTTTGACTACTCAACATCCCTGCACTAAAGATATGACTATAATAAGCAGAAACCCATTTTCTATGGATTTCATACATTTGATGCAACTATAGATTATCTTCTAGGTGAAGTTTTTGTATCAAATCTGCCTAACAACTTTCAAACTCTTTAGCAGTTTCAGAGTTGAAAATGACATTTTTAAACAAAATATAGTTGTCTCGATAAACTATGTCATCTATTCATTTTGAAAATTTTGTCAAAATATGCCACATGCAATATCAATGATAAGTTGATGGGAAAACTTGGACAATGGCCTTAGTCATCGCAGGATCTTGATCCGTAATAATCACATGAGGTGCACCCCTAGGCATAGCATCCAAAAACTAATTGAATAGCCAAATGAAAGATTCAGTTTTTTCACCACTCAACAAAGCACACTTGAAAATGATAGTTCAACCATGATTGTTCACTCTTGCCAATGGGGAAAATATCATATCGAATTTGTTAGTGTTATAAGTTGTGTCAAACATAACTACATCACCAAAGAAATGATATAATCTCCTTGCAAAAGGATCTTCCCAAAAGCATATGACAAGCCCACTTTTTTCATCCAGTTCAAAACTAAAATAAAAGGCTAGGTTTTTTTATTTCTCAGAAGAAAACAATTCTATCAACAATTCTGCATCAATCTCTTTCTACTCATGTCTCTCTCCCTGTCTATAGTTTCTATATATTTCTCAGTACATTCCGACATTTTGAGGACTACTAGATTCTATTTCCATCACCCTTATTTCTTGACATCTTGGGATATTTGCTTTTGCCAACTGCTAGCTCAAAACTCTTTTTACATCCGACAAAAATCTATGTGTCCTTAACTAATGAACCTTGCTTGGAGTAGCAAGAGAATGATTATGCCATTCCATGAAAAAACTAACAACCCATTTTGATCATGTTTGCCGCTTAACCACTGTCATCTTTAATTTGCAGCCAACTCGAATAACTCCCCGATTGCTTTCATTTGATCTTTTAACTATATATTTTTCCTTCTTCTCATATTACTCATTTGTATGTCTTCTTTAAAGCAAATAAATTATTTCCACACTAGCTCATTTGTACCTTTTTTTCTCTAACTGTTGTTTACTCTTGCAGTAAATCCACACTGTCTTGCATATGCATTATAAAAATTGAAAGCCTTTTCAACTGTTCAAAATTCTTGATTAACCTTTTGTTTTATCTCCTTTGCAACATGGGGAGTATAATATCATGTTTCGGTATCATTTGACTAACAATAGTTTTATTTGATGTTAAAGCTCTATACTTGTTTACAGATTCTAAACTAACACATAGAAACTAACAATAGTTTTATTTTAAATTAACATTATTTGGTCGTGACTTCATGAGCTTTTTTTTCATCAAGTAAATATTATTCCTAGGTGGGAAGATATGAATGCAAAATTACCAGAAACTTCATGATTGAATGATAAAAAAAATTAAGAAAAAAAACCTCATGACCAAATGAGAAAGAAAACAAAAAAAAATCATCTAATAAGCAAAACAATAAGAAAAAAAATAAACTTCATGACTGAATGACGAAAAAAAAACCAAATTAGCTCAGCAGCCATAAAGACCCAACCACCATCAATCTCGTAAAAAATTAAGAATGAAAATGCTAATACATCATAAATTAAGACTTAGTAGAACCCATATACATTTTAAAAAAGCGAAGAAAGCAAAAGCTCAAACCCCACTTACGTCAATGTGAAAAGCAGATTCTCCAAACTGGTGGTTGTTTAGCTGCTAAAATTGTTTAGAGAGAAGCCAAAAGCTCCAATCGGCTTCAATGGTGGCAATCGATGTGGGTCCTATTTGAGAAAAATGAGAGAGGAGAGAATAGAGATAGGGCTGAAGTTTTGGTTTAGATAAAGAGGAGGTTGAGTGAATTGAATAAATTATTCCAATGTGCATCTCACGTGGGATATAAATGAAAGTTCACGCCGTTTCTTTTTTTTTTTCCTATTTGTCGACGATGCTATAGATGCCACATGTTAGGGTTTATAGCAGTGCTCTATATGCATATATACACACATACACAAGTGTGTGAATGTGTGTATACATTTTTCTGAAAGAAATATGTGTTTTTGTGTGTTATATATTTTGAGTTTCAATTTTATAATTGCAAATATCATGTTTTTATTTATGCTTTAATGATTACCTATTTGTTGAATGATGTGGTATGTAATGTATTCTTTAAAATTTGTTAAACTTTGAGTACTTGTACTTTATGGTGTAATTTTTGCTTGTGGATTCACTATATTGTTGGAGAATTTCCTTTTCAGGGAAATACAAGCAACTCCCACCACTACCATCCTTAATAGGCTTAAGCAGAATAAATTAAACTTTCAATTTGGCAAATTTCTAGATTTGTTTTTTAGAAATTAAATGTTAATATTCCTTTTGTAGATGCTCTAGAAAATATGCCAAATTATGCTAGGTTTTTAAAAGAAATCATGAAAAAGAAAAAGAAATTAGGAGGTCATGAGATGCTAGTGTTGAATGACGAGTGCAGTGCCATATTACAACACAAGTTACAACCAAAATTAAAAGATCCACGGGGTTTCTCTATTCCTTGTCATGTTGGTCATATTAAATTTTCTAATGTTTTATGTGACTTAGGAGCATCCATAAATTTAATGCCTTATTCTTGTTTCAGGAAGCTTGGATTTCAAAAAGTAAAGCCCACCTCAATTTCTTTAAAAATGATAGACCGTACCATCAAGAAGCCAAGGGAAGTACTTGAGGATGTAATTGTCAAAGTCGATAAGTTTTACTTTTCCATGGACTTTGTGGTTTTAGATATGGATGAGGATGATGATGTGCCTTTAATATTTGGTAGACCATTCTTAGCTACTAGTCGTGCTCTAATAGATGTACAAGAAGGTAAACTTACCTTTAAGGTTGGTAACGAGAAGGTCACCTTTAATATCTACAAGCCCATTCCTTATCCTAAAGATGAATGGTGCCATGAGATTGAGACTTTGGAGTCAAGATTGTCAGAGAAGAATGCAAAAAAGAAAAAAGGGTCACATGGATCAAATTTTATTAAGAGTTGCTTTGGAGGTGGAAGCAACCAACAATTTGATCCTAGATAGAGCTCTACAAGAAAGTCAAGCTAAAGACTTGAAACAAGCGCTTTTTGGGAGGCAACCCAAATTTTAAAGGTATTTATTTTTAATTTCTTTTTAGTTGTTTTTGTTTTGTGTTGTTAGGTGTCAAAGAATAAAAAATCAAAGGAGAAGCACAAAGGGAGTGATTGGTCAAGGGAGCTTCATGAGCCTAAAAATTGCAATGTCATTGTATTTCATCAAATGGGGGAGCTTTCTCAACCCTTACTTTTTGTTATGTTTATTTTCTTTGTTTTGAACATCGAGGACTATGTTCATTTTAATTTTGGGGTGGTTCTCTTTGTATGAAGTTTTTATTCTTTAGTTTTTAAGTTTTAAGTTTTTAGTTTAGTATTTAAAAAAAAAAAACTATTTTTGTAGCTGAATTTTTTGTTTTTAGTGTTTTTCAGCATATTTTGATGAGCCTATGATAAAAATATGATTGTGAATAAATTGATTCTTAGGTAGTGGAATTGTTTTTGTGTATTATCTAAAGCCTAAAGTTAAGTTCACTTGTTATTACTTTCAAAATTATTTTGCACACTTTATTAAATATGCATGATTTTGATTGTATTTTGGAGAAGGTTTGCATTAATATAGAGTGATTATTTTTTATGAACTATAGAACTTGCATAATTATTGTTTGAGGCAAAATCCTAGAGAGATGCATTACTTTGAATATGGTTTAGGCCATTTTTGTTTTGAGTTTGAGCCTTTCTAGCCTACCTTTGAAATATTTATCCATTAGTACCTCATTTGAGCCATTTTTAGGATGCATAATTGATTGCATATTAGAGCCTTTTTTATTCTTTAAGCCACATTGACTTATCTTTTATCCCTAAATATATTTTTCTTACCTTATACACATTTTCCAAAGAGAGCTTATGTTAAAGTTGATATATGCTTATAAATTTGTATTTGATGAAGTGAAGTAGAAGATAATTTGGGGTTGTCGATGTTGGTGAAATCATCGCTATTATGTATCTTTGATGTTGAAAAAGAAGTTTGAGCAAGGTATGAAAATGTTCAATTTGGGGGTTAGAAGGAAAAAGTTGAAAAAAAAAAAAATATAGAAAAGAGTTAAANAAAAAAAAAAAAAAAAAAAAGAAGTTTGAAGGAAGGAAAGAAGAAAATTGTCTTTGAAAGGAGAAAGCAAAAAGTTTTATAAGCATATTATTCATAAGTTTTCTTTGGTTGAATTTTTATTTTCCTATCCTTTTCTTTCTTCTAACATATTACCCTTTAGCCTTTACATTACAAGCTTGTAAAGCCCTATTGATTCAAGGTAATGCATTGATCTACATTAGTGGAGAGCTATTTAATTATGTTGAGCATATGGTAGTTCATATATTTATTTTCAAACTCTATTTAATGTACATTTATTCAAGTGCATGACATTGAATGTATTATTTGATTTTCACACACACACTTTAAAGTAATGATTATGTTGAATAGAAGATAAGGTGTTGAGATGCATGATCGCTTGGAAATTACTTTTGAATTAATATGATTATCCAATCTTTGAGGCAACCTCATCAAGGTATTTTGGTTTTATAGGAGTGTGTTTTTAAGTTCTTTCTTTGCTAAGAACTAGCAAAGTTCAATTTGGGGGTATATGATACGCATAAAGGGTTAATTTTTTTATGCCACTATTTATATTGAATTTTAGCTAGTTTATAATTAATTGTTAATGAAAAGTACTTAATTACTGTATTTTTCTATTGTCAGTAAAAGAAAGACTAAAGCTGGAATTACTGTGTTTCTGCGCAACATTTACTAAAAAAATCATAACTAGAGCTACACTTTGAAGTTTTGTATGATTCCAATTGAGAATGATTCCTGATTCACTAGGCTTAAATTATGTAATGTTTCATTGCAATTGGTTTGGCCAATCAGTACCAGTTTGATTTACAAATTCAACAATTTTATTAGTTGGGGCAGATTTACACTATCTTAGGAAAATTGGAATTTGAGTGTCTTCTAGATGTTCAAACTGTTCAAATAAGATATGCATGGACATATAAGACATAGACCTAACTTTTTTAACCAGAATTAGTGGATTCAAAGTTCAAAAATCATAACTAGAGCTACACTTTGAAGTTTTCTACGATTCCAATTGAGAATGATTCCTGATTCACTAGGCTTAAATTATGTAATGTTTCATTAAAATTGGTTTGGCCAATCAGTACCAGTTTGATTTACAAATTCAACAATTTTATTAGTTGGGGCAGATTTACACTATCTTAGATTATGTAATGTTTCATTGCAATTGGTTTGGCCAATCAGTACCAGTTTGATTTACAAATTCAACAATTTTATTAGTTGGGGCAGATTTACACTATCTTAGGGAAATTGGAATTTGAGTGTCTTCTAGATGTTCAAATTGTTCAAATAAGATATGCATGGACATATAAGACATAGACCTAACTTTTTTAACCAAACTTAGTGGATTCAAAGTTCAAAAATCATAACTAGAGCCACACTTTGAAGTTTTCTACTATTCCAATTGAGAATGATTCCTGATTTACTAGGCTTAAATTATGTAATGTTTCATTGCAATTGGTTTGGCCAATCAGTACCAGTTTGATTTACAAGTTCAACAAATTTATTAGTTGGGGAAAATTTACACTATCTTAGGGAAATTGGAATTTGAGTGTCTTCTAGATGTTCAAATTGTTCAAATAAGATATACATGGACATATAAGACATAGACCTAACTTTTTTAACCAGAATTAGTGGATTCAAAGTTCATTTGATCATCCAAAGTGTGCTTGGAATATGCTGACAAACACTAGTGATATAAAAGGAAAGTATCTTTGCTTACTAGGATGATATTGATGATTTGACTGCCATGTCATCACACTCCAGCCATGTGTACGAATTTTGCCACATCATATGCCAAATGAGAGGTCAGATTATTCTAATTATATTATAAAATAATATTTAGAATAAAAAGAATTAGAGTTAAATACAAATATGATTCCTAAGGAGGTAAGGAATGTTTCCTTAATCCTAGTGTGAAACATAAGACACAAAATACACATGTACCTTGAGGTGGCCTGCCATAGTAGGGAATTTATGGAGTTTGAGATCATGTATACATATTATCTCCTATATTCTTTTGGTTTTAGAAGGACTCTAGGGTTAAACCTCTCCTAAATCTTTCCTATAAATACAAATCTTCCCAACCAATACTGAAAAAATCCTAAAGAGGTAATGTCTATCAATTTGCAAGATGGTAAGTAACTAACTAATTCTTTTGATATGCAGCTAGGGCATTTGGAAAACAAAGAGGATATAGATTGCCAAGAAGAGCCAAAAGTCATAGCTGAAGGAGAAATAGAAGCACAAGGTTTGAAATGTGTTTCCAAGGTTGAAGTTGAGGTATTGAAGCCTCACATATCTAAATGTATACCTCATCATGCTAGAGGACCCCCTGGAAGAGGAAAAGAATCAAAAGATGAGCTGCAGTTTGTGGAGGAGAAAAGAGAAAATAATTGGGAATACAAGAAACTCCCACATCCACCATTCCCTAAAAAGCAGCAGAAGAACTTAGACTTTCAATTTGACAAATTTCTAGATGTTTTTAAGAAACTACCTGTTAATATCCATTTGTAGATGCTCTAGAAATTATGTCAAATTATGCTAAGTTTCTAAAGGAAATTATGAAAAAGAAAAAGAAACTAGGAGGTCATAAGATGGTAGTTTTGAAAGATGAGTGCAGTGCCATATTACATCACAAGCTACCACCAAAATAAAAAGATCCAGGGGGTTTCTCTATTCCTTATCATATTGGTCATATTAAATTTTCTAATGTTTTATGTGACTTAGGAGCTTCCATAAATTTAATGTCTTGGAAAAGAAAAGCCTACCTCAATTTCTTTACAAATGGCAGATATGTTTTACTTTCCCATGGACTTTGTGGTATTAGATATGGATGAGGATGATGATGTGCCTTTGATTTATGGTAGACCTTTCTTAGCTACTAGTCATGCTCTAATAGATGTATAAGAAGGTAAGCTCACCTTTAAGGTTGGTAACAAGAAGGTCACCTTTAATATCTACAAATCCACTCCTTATCCAAAAGATGAATGGTGTCATAAGATTAAGACTTTGGAGTCAAGATTGTTAGAGAAGAATGCGAAAAAGAATAAAGGGTCGCACGGATCAAAGTTTATTAAGAGTTGCTTTGGAGGTGGAACCAACCAACAAATTGATCCAGGATAGAGCTCTACAAGAAAGTTAAGCTAAAGACTTGAAACAAGCACTTTTTGGGAGGCAACCCAAAGTTTAAAGGTATTTGTTTTTAATTTTTAATTTCTTTTTAGTTGTTTTCCTTTTATGTTTTTAGGTGTCAAAGAAGAGAAAATAAAAAGAGAAGCATAAAGGGAGTGATTGGTCAAGGGAGCCTTTTAAGTCTAAAAGTTGCCATTTCATTGCTTGTCATCAAATGGGGGAGCTTTCCTAACCCTTACTTTTTATTATGTTTATTTTCTTTGTTTTGAACATCTAGGATTATGTTCATCTTAATTTGGGGGTGGTTCTCTTTGTTTCAAGTTTTTCTTCTTTAGTTTTAAATTTTTTAGTTTTTAATGTAGTTTAAAAAAAAAAAAACTGTTTTTGTTGCTGAATTTTTTGTTTTTAGTATTTTTTAGAATATTTTAATGAGCCTATGATAAAACTATGTGAATAAATTGATTCTTAGGTAGTCGAATTGTTTTTATGTATTATCCAATGCTTAAAGTTAATTTCATATGTTATTACTTTCAAAATCAATTTTGAGCACTTTATTAAATATGCATGATTTTGATTGTATTTTGGAGAAGGTTTGTATTAATATAGAGTGATTATTTTTTGTGAACTTTAGAACTTGCATAATTATTGCTTGGGGAGAAATCCTAGAGAGATGCATTACTTTGAATATGATTTAGGCCATTTTTTTTTGAGTTTGAGCATTTCTAGCCTATCTTTGAATCCCTTAGTACCTTATTTGAGTCATTTTTAGGATGTATAATTGGTTGCATATTAGAGCCTTTTTATTCTTTTAACCACATTGACTAACATTTTTATGCCTAAATATATTTTTCCTACCCTATACACATTTATCAAAGAGTGCTTATTTTAAAATTGATATATGCTTATAAATTTGTATTTGGTGGAGTGAAGTAGAAGATAATTTGGGGGTGGTTGATGTTAGTAAAAACATGGCTATTATGAATCTTTGATGTTGAAAAAGAAGTTTGAGCAAGGTATGAAAATGTTCAATTTGGGGGTTAGAAGGAAAAAAGTTGAAAAAGAAAAAAAATATGTGAAAAAGGAGTTAAGAGAAAAGAAAGAAAGTTGGTTTGTGAAGTTTGAAGGAAGGGAAGAAGAAAAGTACATTTGAAAAGAGAAAACAAAAGTTTTATGCATACTATTCATAAGTTTTCTTTTTTTGAATTTTTATTTGCGAGCTTATAAAGTCCTATTGATTCAAGGTAATGCATTGATCTACATTAGTGGAGAGCTATTTAATTATGTTAAGCATATGGTAGTTCATGTATTTATTTTGAAACTCTATTTAATGTAGATTTATTCAAATGCATGACATTGAATGTATTATTTGATTTTCACACACACTTGAAAGTAATGATTCTGTTGAATAAGAGATAAGATCTTGAGATTCATGATCACTTGGAAATTACTTTTGAATTAATATGATTGTGCAATCTTTGAGGCAACTTCATCAAGGTATTTGGTTTTATAGGAGTGTGTTTTAAGTTCTTTCTTTGCTAGGGACTAGCAAAGTTCAATTTGGGAGTATTTGATAGGCATAAAATGTTAATATTTTTATGCCACTTTTTATATTGAATTCTAGCTAGTTTATAATTAATTATTAATGAAGAGTACTTAATTACTGTATTTTTTTATTTTCAGTAAAAGAAAGACTAAAGCCGGAATTACTGTTTTTATGTGGAATCTTTACTGAGAAAATCATATATGGAGCTACACTTTGAATTTTTGTGTGATTCTAGTTGGAAATGATTCCTGATTCACTAGGATTCAATCCTGTAAAGTTTCATTTCAATTGGTCTGGCCAATCAGTACCAGTTTGATTTATAAAATCAATATTTCCAACAGTTGCAGCATATTTACATTATCTTAGGGAAATTGAAATTTGAGTGTCTTCCCGATGTCTAATTTGTGAAAAACATATATTCCTAGAAATCTAAGACATAGAAATGACTTTTTCAACTAGAATTAATAAATTCGGAGTCCATTTGGTCATCCGAAAGGTACTTGAAATCTGTCTGGCGGTCATTGGAGATATAAAAGGAAAGTATTTTGGCTTACTAGGATGATATCGATGATTGGACTGCCATGTCATCACACTCCAGCCATGTGTACAAAATTTGCTACATCATATGCCACATGGGAGGTCAGATTATTTTAATTATACTAATTGGAATAATATTTAGAATAAAGAGAATTAGAGTTGAATACAAATTTGATTCCTAAGGAGATAATGAATGTTTCATTAATCCTAGTATGAACATGAGACACAAAATACACTTGTACCCTTGAGGTGGCTGGCCATAGTAGGGAATTTATGGAGTTTGAGATCATGAATACATATTATCTCCTATATTCTCTAGGTTTTAGAAGGACTAGGTTAAACATTTTCTATAAATACCATGCAACACAAGATACACTCACACAATTCATCACAACCCACATGGCTGCAACCATCACAGCCTCACTCCTCTCTCTTTTCTTCTCCCCATTCTCACGGAAACAACAGTTTTTCTTAGAATTTATGTTCAGTTCTTGAGAGTTTTTACATAGAAAATTTGTGATACACAAAGCAAAGTTCAAGGGAGAATTCAGTGTAACATCCCGTCCCGGGAAGATATTGAAAATTTCTCAACGTTGACCGAGTTGACCAATTTTAACCAAGGAAGGGCTCGGGGTTGATTTTTTGTGTGAGCATATTTTGGCTTTGACTAAGGTGCCGTTGCGTAGAGCTAGTCGATACGAGTTCGTAGACTAGTAGTACGCTCAATTTCGAGTTAAGACAGAGAAGTTATGGTCGTTTTAGTGTGAAGGGCATTTTGGTAATTTGGCAAAAACTGATATTTATGGGTGAGAAATGACCGTTTTGCCCCTGTCTGCATCTTTAAGAAATCTGGAATTTTCCCACGCACGGACCGATCCCCTCGCTGCTTCCCCTCCCCCTTCGCCGAGCCTTTTTCGCACGCCGGTAGCCGCCACATCGTGGCCGGAGTTGGCCGACCACCACCCCTAGATCGAAGCCGGCAACCTCATCTTCCTCCCCGTACCGGTGGTTCGCCGTGAAACGACCCAGATCACCAGAAATTGCAACGAGACCGAAAGCTCGTGCAGCCCGTGCACTGTTGCGACACCACCTTTGGCCGGCCATATCTCACTGTTCCGGTGGAGTTAGGGAGCGTGCTTGGTACCGTTGGAAAGCTGGTGCGACGATCTACATTTTGGTACCAAGATTGACCCCGAAGACTGCCGTATCACGTCGGAAAAAGGCCGCGAAGCCTCGGAAAAACCACCCGCGACAGCCACCTTTCCACCTAGATCTACTCCGATCTCCGGCGAGTGGCACGACACAGCCACCACCACTGGCCTCAGACCGCTCCGGCAACCAGATCTGCATCTGGCCGGACTCCGGTGACCACCCCACGCGCCGTCGCTGTCTTCCTCCATGCGCCGCCGCCGATCTCCTCTTTTTCCGGCGAGTGAGTGCTCACCTCCCGTCCCAATGTGTTCCTAGGGTCATGGGCAAGCTTGCTGTACCTTCGATTTGGTCCAATTTTGGTCGGATTCAAAAACGCACAATCCCGACCGAGGTCCGATCTTCCAGGACTGATTCCGATCAATTGCTGCGCCGAATCTTGAAATTGAAGGTAGATTCTCGTTCCTTGCATCTTCAATTTTGTTTCGGTATAAAGTTTGCTGAAATCAGACTTGAAACGGAAAAATCTATATATTTTGGGAATTTTTGCTGATTTGGAACATTTTCGTAAATTTTGAAAATATTGGGATAATTTCATAATTACTAAAAAATTGGGCAATCCTAGTAATTAGTATTTTTATCTTATAATTGGAAACTCAGAGGACTTTTATGAGCTTTCAGTAAATTTTCGGAATATATTATATAATTGAATTTAATATGATTGGGTGGTCGAGAATCGATTGGATTGTGTATGTGGATTTGGGTATAATGAATAAATTACTTTGGGAATGTTTATTTTAAATTGAATTGTTGTGATTGAAAATATGGAAATTGGTGTAAATTGATTAATGCACAATGTGCAGAATTTATATATTGTGTTATGGTTCCCTAGAATAAATGATTTGGTGATTAAGAGCTGCTTGGCGAGGGATTATGCCGCCAAGTAGGGTGTTGCTAGCTTAGGCGAGGAATCATGCCGCCAAGCTGTAAGTAATATTCTGTTAAATTGTTGAAAAATGCTAATAGTAATTGTATCAGATGTGGCATGTGAATATGCGATCGGAACTACAGTTAGCTTGATCCCTTGTAGAAAGGGTATGTAGGCAGCTCAGTTTTAGACTGAGTCCAGCTACACCATACTTAGACAATATATTTGTTTAAGTGTCGGGTTGTGCACGGAAATGTGGTTTATTGTGTGGGAAAGACGTGCTGGTAGAATAAATTTTGTATAGAAATGTTTTTCCCTGCAGGTTATGACTTTTAGCATTTTGGGGAGTGTTAGAAACAGCCGAAATGCTGCCGAAATTTCTAATAAAATTTTTGGTAGTAGAGAAAAACCTTTCGGTCCGTTGGTTCTTTTTCGTTTGAAAAAGTGACTCATCGGACTTGAACGACTGCTTGTGGCTTAATGGAAACATTAAGTCATGCAGGCAGGATCTAGTAGGGTTGGGTCCTATCATTCAGTCAGCCTTGGGGGAGTCAACCTTGTGTCTTTGATCATAGTTTGGAGAAGCCAAGATGTGAAGATTAAAAAATAAATTCCAGCAGCAATCAACTTTGGATTTAATCTCTTTACTCTTAATCTTTGCTTTTTATTCTATGTTGTCTTTAAATTGTTTGATGGATAATTCTAAGATTAGTAACTAAATTTTCTATGAGGATTATGATGTAACCCTATTATGACTATTTAGTGTTTAATGCATATTTGAATTTGATTCATGTTTAAGTTTAATACTTCATTGTAGTTCTTAATGCTTCCATGAAAATGTGAATTGATTTAGTATTTATATTGGCTTAGGAATAAGGGATTTAATTATGGATGGGCAATGAAATACATGGTTATAGGAATATTGCATGCCTTAGTGACAACTTTGACAAGAACATATTGGGTTTGCATGTCTTAGGCTTAAATTTCGGTATTTAGATTAGGGATAATTAAATACCTTGTGCTTGCGATATTAGAATGTATTAAGGAATCAACTTCGAGTCACTTATGGTCAAAGGGGGGTTAACCTATAATGCCTTAGGGCTAAATATGAGTAATAGTGTTGAAGTCATAATCCTTGTTCTCTTAAAATCTTTGAATTCTTACTTGCTGCATTCTTTAATTTTTATTATTTCTTTGCTTTTAATTCATTCTTGGTTACTCAACAACAATCATTCAAACAACTCTCTTTACTTTTGTTAAGTTTAATTTACAATTGTTTACCAAAAAAAAAAGTTTAATTTACAATTGATTTAAAATTCTTAATTAGAGACATTATTCCTCGTGGGATCGATATCGGAATTCTCTTAGAAATCCACTTTATTACTTGTTAATTTATGCACTTGCGAGTAAATCTAAAATATACCATAACAAGTTTTTAGAAAAAAGTTAGCTCTATGTCTTATATTTATAGGAATATATTGATCGCACAATTTGGACATCAGGAAGAGACTCAAATTCCAATTTCCCCAAGATAGTGTAAATCTACTGCAATTATTGAAAATGTTGATCTTGTAAATCAAACTGGTACTGATTGGCCAATCCAATTGCAATGAAACTTTACAACATTGAAGCCTAGTGAATCACGAGTTATTTTCAACTGTAATCACACAAAACCTCAAAGTGTAGCTCCATATATGATTTTCTCAATAAGGATTGCGCAGAAATATAGTAATTCCAGCTTTTGCCTTTCTTTTACTGAAAATAAAAAAAATACAGTATTTTAGTACTTTTCATTAATAATTAATTCTAAACTAGCTAAAATCCAATATAAAAGTGGCATAAAAATATTAACTTTTTATGCCCATCAAATACCCCCAAATTGAATTTTGCTAGTCCCTAGTAAAGAAAGAACTAAGAACTCAATTCCTATAAAATACCCAAATACCTTGATGAGGTTGCCTCAATGATTGTACAATCATATTAATTCAAAAGTAATTTCCAAGTAATCATGCAACTCAACACCTTATCTTCTATTCCATATTATCATTATTTTCAAGTGTGTGTGTGAAACAAATAATACATTCAATGTCATACAATTCAATAAATTCGCATTAAATAGAGATTGTAAAGTATGAACCACCATATGCTTAACATAATTAAATAGCTCTCCACTAATGTAAATCAATGCATTACCTTGAATCAATAGGACTTTATAAGCTTGTAATATAAAGGCTAAAGGGTAATAAGTTAGAAGAAAAAAATGATAGGAAAATAAAAATTCAAAGAAAGAAAACTTATGAATAATATGCTTATAAAACTTTTGTTTTCTCATTTCAAATACACTTTTCTTTTTCCTTTCCTTCAATCTTCACAAAACATTGCTCTTTCTTTTTTTTTTGAACATTTTTTTCTTTTCCTTTTTCTTTCCACTCCTTGTTCACCTTTTTTGAACACATATATTTTTCTTTTTCCTTCTAACCCCCCAAATTGTTCTTTTTTATACCTTGCTCAAACTTCTTTCTCCCCATCAAAGATACATAGTAGCCAAATTTTTACCAACAGCAACCACCCCCAAATTTCTTTTCTATTTTACTCCACCAAATACAAATTTATAAGCATATATCAATTTCAACATAAGCTCTCTTTAATAAATTGTATAAGGTAGAACAAATATATTTAGGATCAAGAAAGTAAGTCAATGTGATTAAAAGCACAAAAGGCTCTAACATGCAATCAATTATGCATTTTAAAAATGGCTCAAACATGGTACTAATGGATAAATATTTCAAAAGTAAGCTAGAAATGCTCAAACTTAAAACAAAAATGGCCTAAATCATAGTCAAAGTAATGCATCTCTCTAGGACTTCGCCTTAATCAATAATTATGCAAGTTCTAGAGTTCACAAAAAAATAATCACTCTACATTAATGCAAACCTTCTCCAGAATACAATCAAAATCATGCATAATTAATAAAGATATCAAAATTGATTTTGAAAGTAATTACATGTGAACTTAACTTTAGGCATTAGAGAATAAACAAAAACAATTTCACTACCTAAGAATCAATTTATTTACAACCATATTTTATCATAGGCTTATCAAAATATTTAGAAAAACACCAAAAACAAAAAATTCAGCAAACAAAAATAGAGTTTTAAAAACTAAATTTAAAAATTAAAAATTAAAGAAGAAAACTTTAAACAAAGAGAGACCACCCCCAAAACTAAGATGAACATAGTCTTCGATGTTTAAAACAAAGAAAATAAACAAAATAAAGAGTAAAGGTAAAGAAAGCTTCCCCATTTGGTGACATGCAATGAAATTGCAAACTTTAGGCTTATTCCTTTATACCGATTACACCTTCTATGCTTTTCCTCTGATTTTCTCATCTTTGATACCGAAAAACACAAAACAAAAACAACTAAAAAGAAATTAAAAACTAAAAAGAAATACTTTTTAAACTTTGGGTTGCATCCCAAAAAGCGCTTGTTTCAAGTCTTTAGCTTGACTTTCATGTTTAGCTCATCTAGGATCAATTTGTTGGTTGCTTCCACTTACAAAACAAATTTTAATAAACTTTGATCCGTGCGATCCTTTATTCTTCTTCTTATTTTTCTCTAACAATCTTGACTCCAAATCCTCAATCTCATGGCACCATTCATCTTTTGGATAAGGAGTGTGTTTGTAGATATTAAAGGTGACATTCTCATTACCAACTTTAAAGGTAAGCCTACCTTCTTGTACATCTATTGGAGCACGACTAGTAGCTAAGAAAGGTCTACCAAAAATCAAAGGCACATCATCATCCTCATCCATATCTAATACCACAAAGTCCATGGGAAAGTAAAACTTATCGACTTTGACGATTACATCTTCAAGTACTCCCTTTGGGTTCTTGATGGTACGGTCAGCCATTTGTAAAGAAATTGAGGTGGGCTTTACTTTTCGAAGTCCAAGCTTCCTGAAACAAGAATAAGACATTAAATTTATGGAAGCTCCTAAGTCACATAAAACATTAGAAAATTTAGTATGACAAGGAATAGAGAAACCCTCTGGATCTTTTAACTTTGGTGGTAGCTTGTGCTGTAATATGGCACTACACTTGTCATTCAAAACTACCATCTCATGGCTTTTGAATTTCTTTTTCTTTTCATAATTTCCTTTGAAAACCTAGCATAGTTTGGCATATTTTCTAGAGCATCTACAAAAGTAATATTAACATATATGTATATATTTTTAAACAAAAACCGTAAACCCTAAAAAATCTAAACACACAAATTTAAAAACTTAGCTACTTCGATTTCCTCCTTCAAACTCAAATTAGATTGCTTTGGACCCAAGAAAGCTCTCCAATCATTGTTCTTTGATGGCAAAAACTGAACCTATGCAAAATACAAAAACAAAAGTTAAACTAAAAACAGTAATTTAATTAACAATAAATTTAAAATCAAAACTAGAAATAATTATTCCCTGACAATAGTGTAAAAATTATTGTGGTATAATTTTGATTAACTCGCAAGTGCACAAATCAACAAGTAATAAAGTGGATTTCTAAGAGAATTCTAATATCGATCCCCCGAGGAATAATATCTCTAGTTTCGAGAATAAATCAATCATTAAACAAATTAATAAAAGTAAAAGGAGTTTGTTGATTGATTGTTGTTGAGTAAAAAAACATTAAAGAAAGTAAAAGCAATATTAAAAGGTGAACAAAGGCAGCAAGCAAAATAATTCAAAGGTTTTGATGAAACCAGGATTATGACTTCATCACTATTATTCCAATTTAGCCCTAATACAATATAAATTCATAGGTTAACCCCCCATTTAACCACAAGTGACTAGAAGTTGATTCCTCAATGCATTTTAATCTAGCAAGCACAAGGTATTTAATTATCCCTAATCTAAATATCAAAATTTAAGCCCTAAGACATGCAAACCCAATAAGATCTTGTTAAAGTTGTCACTAAGGCATGCAATATTCCTATAAACATGTATTTCGTTGTCCGTCCATATTATATTTTCTTATTCCTAAATCAATATAATACTTTATCTATCCACCTTTTCATGGAAGCATCAAGAACTACAATGAAATATTAACCATAAACATTAATCAAACTAAACATGCATTAAACACTAAATAGTTATAATAGAGCTACATCATAATCCTTATAGAGAATTAGTTACACATATTCTCAAAACTATTGATGTGGAACCCCAAGATTAAAGAATCTGAAACCCCAAACATACAAGAAATATTGAACAGTAATTGGAAACAAGAACCCGCCCTACCAAACCCTTAGATAACTTGTATCTAAAAATGTGGATTAGAAGGCTAGGGAAAAAGAAGAATAATCGCCACAAAGTATTTCTACTTTGATAAGATAATTCAACTCCTAATGCAACAAGAAGAAGAAATTGATTCCTCACCTTGCAAGAACACTCCTGGAGCAATAGGAAAATTAATTCTCTCAATTGATTAAAAACTCAAATCTGTCTTACAAAAGAATTGATCCCCCTTTATATAACGATTAGGGTTACATCAAGAATCAATCTAAACCATTAAATATTAAGAAAGTAATCCTAAGGTTGAAAACTAACCCTAAAAACGAAAATAGCAAAAATTACAAAACTGCCATTATAATCCGAAAATAGCTAAATTACGAAACTGCCATTATCATCCGAAAATAGCTAAATTACGAAACTGCCATTATCATCCGAAAATAGCTAAAATTACGAAATTGCCATTCTAAGTTGTTTATTTTTAAAATGACGCCGTTTCGTCTCCGCAACTCTCGAGCATCATTACGACTTTCATCCCTTGCTTGGACAACATGCTTAAATCATCATTAGGCCTCGGAAAAGTGTTCAAATCATTTGGAAACTTGAATCGATCTTCATCCATAATTCTTTTCACAAGTCCAAGCATTCCCTCTTTGATCTTCTTAGCTCGAGAACGCGTCACTGGTCCACTTGGCAACGTAATGTCCTTATCACGAACATCCATTCTAGAAGAGCGCTCGATGCCCACATCATTCCCTCCCTCTTCAAAAAGATTCGTCCTCGAATCTGCATCCATGTCAAAAGGAGAAAGATCAGCAACATTAAATGATGCGGACACATTATACTCACCTGGAAGATCAATCTTGTATGCATTGTCATTGATTCTCTCGAGCACTTGAAAAGGTCCATCACCTCTAGCATCCAACTTAGACTTCCTTTTGTTAGGAAACCTTTCCTTCCTCAAATGTACCCAAACCCAATCACCTGGTTCAAATATCACTTGTTTGTGCCCTTTATTAGCCTTTTGCGCAGTTAATTTATTCCTCTTTTCAATCTGTAGTCGGGCCTTCTCGTGTCTAGCTTTAACTAAGTCCGCCTTCTTTTGTCCATCTAAGTTAGCAAGTTCACTCAAAGGTAAAGGCATCAAATCCAATACAGTTAAAGGATTAAAGCCATATACAATCTCAAATGGTGAAAATCCAGTAGAAGAATGAATAGTACGGTTATAAGCAAATTCAAGAAAAGGCAAACAATCTTCCCAAGATTTTAAGTTTTTACCAACTACAGAACGCAGTAAAGCACCTAAAGTTCTATTCACCACTTCCGTTTGTCCATCGGTTTGTGGATGACAAGTAGTAGAATACAAAAGCTTAGTACCCAACTTTCCCCACAAAATTTTGCAAAAGTGACTCAAGAACTTGACATCTCTATCCGAGACTATTGTCCTAGGTACCCCATGCAATCTCACTACATCTCTAAAGAATAAGTCAGCTATATTTGTTGCATCATCAGTTTTATGGCAAGCAATGAAGTGCGCCATTTTACTAAATCTATCCACAACAACAAATATACTATCACGACCCTTCCTAGTTCTCGGCAACGCAAGAACAAAATCCATGGAGATATCAACCCATGGTTCCATTGGCACAGGAAGAGGGGTGTACAAACCATGTGGCATAGACCTAGATTTAGCCTGTCTACATGCAATACATTTAGCACAAATTTTTTCAACATCCCTATGCATGTGTGGCCAAAAAAAATGTTCAGATAAAATATCTAAGGTCTTATGCTCACCAAAATGCCCCATGAGACCACCACTATGTGACTCTCTAACAAGCAATTCTCTAATCGAACAATTGGGCAAACATATCCTATGTCCACGAAACAGAAATCCTTCATGTTTATAGAATTTATGAAAAGCACCATTTTCACATGCAGCATATATTTCACCAAAATCATCATCACTAGCATACATGTCTTTTAATTGTTCAAAACCCAAGAACTTAGAAGTAAGAGTAGTGATTAAGACATACCTCCGAGACAAAGCATTGGCCACCACATTCTCCTTACCTTGCTTGTAACAAATCACGTACGGAAAGGTCTCTATGAACTCAACCCATCGTGCATGCCTCTTGTTGAGCTTTCCTTGCCCCTTGATATGCTTCAACGACTCATGATCAGTGTGAATCACAAACTCCTTCAAGAACAAGTAATGCTACCACACCTCCAAAGCACGGAAAAGGGCATACAACTCTTTGTCATACGTCGAGTAGTTGAGTTGAGCTCCATTCAATTTCTCACTAAAATATGCTATGGGACGTTTTTCCTGCAATAAAACAGCACCTATACCAATCCCAGAAGCATCACATTCAATTTCAAAAGTTTTGTCAAAATTAGGTAATACAAGAATAGGAGCAGAACATAACTTATCTTTTAGAGTTTGAAAAGCTACCTCTTGGTCCTTACCCCATTTAAACCCTACCTCTTTTTTGAGAATCTCATTTAATGGTGCCACTATGGTAGAAAAGTCTTTCACAAACCTTCTGTAGAACCCAGCTAGTCCATGAAAACTTCTTACCTCAGAAACACTCTTAGGTGTGGGCCATTCTCGGATAGCCTTCACCTTTTCCTCATCAACCTCAACACCACGTGCACTCACAACAAAGCCAAGAAATATTAGTCAATCAATGCAAAAAGTACACTTTTTAAGGTTGGCAAATAATATTTCCTCCTTAAGAACTTCTAAAACTGCCCTAACATGCTCTACATGGTCATCTAGATTTTTACTATAAATCAATATGTCATCAAAATAGACAACCACGAATTTCCCTATAAAATTTCTTAGGATATGGTTCATTAGTCTCATGAAGGTACTAGGCGCATTAGTCAAGCCAAAAGGCATAACTAACCATTCATATAAACCATACTTAGTCCTAAATGCAGTTTTCCATTCATCCCCAAATTTCATCCTAATTTGGTGGTATCCACTTTTCAAGTCTATTTTAGTGAACACACAAGAACCATGCAATTCATCCAACATGTCATCTAACCTAGGTATAGGGAAACGATACTTTACCATAATCTTGTTGATGGCTCTGCAATCCACGCACATCCTCCACGTGTCATCCTTCTTAGGAACCAACAACACCGGTACAGCACATGGGCTTAAGCTTTCCCGCACATATCCTAATGCCAATAGCTCCTCCACTTGCCTTTGAAGTTCCTTCGTTTCCTCAGGGTTGCTTCTATATGCCGGTCGGTTTGGAAGGCTCACTCCAGGCACCAAGTCTATTTGATGTTCAATGCCCCTTATTGGTGGTAATCCTTTGGGCAATTCCACCGGGAAAACTTCTTCAAATTCCTTCAACAAAGAAACAAAAACACTAGGCAAACATGGATTAAGGTTAGCTTCAGAAAAATAACACTCACTAAACCTCACGAGAACTAGTGCTCTCTTGCATAAGCATGCTCCTTTTACATCTCTCATTTTTGCATAGAAATTCTTTTTCTTTTCACTCCTCACTTCACTCATGTTTTTCTCACAAGTGTTTTGACTCTCCATTGGGCCTTTATTTTTATTCCTTTCTCTCATGGCCTCTTTTCCCTCATTCTTTTTGTTAGTCTCACTTCCCATATCCTCATTTGTAGGTTTATTCATCTTCAATTGATCAAGGTACACCTCTTTTGGAGATAAAGGTGCTAGGGTGTGCTTCTTCCCCTTGTACTCAAAAGCATACATATTCCTATGCCAATCATGAACAACTCTCCTATCGAATTGCCACGGCCTACCCAACAAAATGTGCCCGGCTTACATAGGTACTACATCACACACAACCTCATCAACATACTTTCCAATTTCGAAAGCAACCTTCACTTCCCCACTGTCATTCAACCATTGTAACCTATAGGGATTAGGATGCTTCTCACATTCCAAGACCAATTTTTCTACCAAAGTAGTGCTAGCTACATTGGCACAACTTCCTCCATCCACTATCAAACTACAAATTTTTCCACCCATCATACATCTAGTGTGAAAGATATTCTCCCTTTGCTCTAGACTCTCCTCCTTAACTTTAAGGTTTAAGGCTCGCCTAACAACTAGAGACTCTCCCCTCATAGCATACTCTATGTTCTCCTCATCACTACAATTATCCTCCAATGGTGGCACCTCGTTATCACTATCATTCTCAAACTCCGAAACAATTTCACTACCCTTCAACAACATAGTCTTCTTATTAGGACATTCANTATACCTACTTTTACATTACAAAACAATGTCACATTTAATTATAATACTTATGGAAATATGGAAATATTTAACTGCTTGTAACACTCTTAGAAGTTGCATTATTTGTACATATATATGTAATTTTGTTGTTTGCATTGTTTGAAAATATTTCTTTTTTCTTATATAATTTGTTATATCACTAGCTTGCCTACTGATTCTCATTTTTACTAAATTTACGTCCATCATTCTATTGCTTATAGTACATAATTCCATTTAAATTTGTTTAACTTTAATTATTTTTATTTATTCATTTAAATTTCTTTTATAAAATATTCAAATAAGATTTAAAAAATCGTTTTATTAGTCAGTAAAAATATATTTGAATTATCCGGCGACGTCTTAAATACGGATTTGCTGCGGTTTTAAAACAATTGTCTAAATAGTGACAAATTTTGTCGCCAAATAATTTTTGCGAAAAATGGTTAAGAAAATAGGCGACGCGCGCGTCTCTATTATAAGATAAAAGGCGACACCAGCGTCTCCGATTCTAGAAGAAAAGGCAACGGAAAATCCTAGAAAAGGCGACGCGAGCGTCTCCGTTTGTAGGAGGAAAGGCGACACCAGCGTCTCCGATTCTAGGAGAAAAGGCGACACCAGCGTCTCCGATTCTAGGAGAAAAGGCGACGCGAGCGTCTCCGATTGTAGGAGAAAAGGCGACGCCAGCGTCTCCGATTCTAGGAGAAAAGGCGACGCGAGCGTCTCCGATTGTAGGAGAAAAGGCGACGCCAGTGTCTCCGATTCTAGGAGAAAAGGCGACGCGAGCGTCTCCGATTCTAGGAGAAAAGGCGACGCCAGCGTCTCCGATTCTAGGAGAAAAGGCGACGCGAGCGTCTCCGATTGTAGGAGAAAAGGCGACGCCAGTGTCTCCGATTCTAGGAGAAAAGGCGACGCGAGCGTCTCCGATTCTAGGAGAAAAGGCGACGCCAGCGTCTCCGATTCTAGGAGAAAAGGCGACGCGAGCGTCTCCGATTGTAGGAGAAAAGGCGACGCCAGCGTCTCCGATTCTAGGAGAAAAGGCGACGCGAGCGTCTCCGATTGTAGGAGAAAAGGCGACGCCAGTGTCTCCGATTCTAGGAGAAAAGGCGACGCGAGCGTCTCCGATTCTAGGAGAAAAGGCGACGCCAGCGTCTCCGATTCTAGGAGAAAAGGCGACGCTCGCGTCTCCGATTCTAGGCCAAAAGTGCGCGTAAACAATGAGAAACGGAGACACTTGCGTCGCCGATTTGATGAAGATACTGCGACACTTTCGTCGCGAATGTATAACCGTTATCAGCGACGCTGAGCGTCGCCTTAATCCTTATTTTACGGCGACGCACTTTAGACGTCGCGAATGTTTTTTTACTTTCGGCGACTCCCCTTTCCGCGACACATGAATTTACGTCGCCGTTTACAACTAGCGACGCTATTTTTGCGTCGCCTATTAGGGTTTTTGGCGTAGTGTAGATCGATTTTCCAAAGTTTCTGCCAAAACCCGGTAGTCGTATCACCAGTCCTTATAATAGCAACCTTCTTGTGGCAGCTCCCCACCGAGAAAGAGAAGCTTTGGGAATAACAGTAGCATGGAATTAATTTGATATATGATTTATTTTTCTTATTTTTTAAATAATATTTAATATGTCAATGTTTAAGTTATCATTAATTAATCAAAATTTTTTTTTAAGTACGGAGCAGTGATGATTTAAGTGAATTTTGAAGATGAAAGATAATTTTTGTTGACATTATAATTATGAATTAATATGTTTAATTTTTTTCAAGGAATTTTAGAGTAATTGATGGATATATAAAAGCTTCAAATTCATATCTTTTGTTTTTTAAAGATGTTAAGTATGATAGATGCATGATTGGCAATAATTGTTACTTTTTTTCATTTATAAAAAAATATTATAATTTAATTTTGTATTTCATATATTATGTTTGGGTTGAATATAGAATTTGCTAAAATGATTACAAATATAATTGAAATTTTTTATCAATGTAAAACTGTGATGTAACTTGTAAAACAAAATGGCTTCTGAATATTATTATATTCATAATTTAAAGTATTATAAAATTTAATAACTAATGTAAATACATTTAATGACACTTGTATAATACCGTTAAAAAGTTTTTCTATTTGTTTTCTAAATGCTGGAAAATATAATAATAATTTTTAAAATTGATGTAAATAACTTTTACAGCAATTCAACAGTATTGCAATAACTAATAATTGCATCATTTATTTGTAATATTGTTAATATTTTTAACAAGATTAGTTATATGTCGTAAAAAAATGGCGCTAATACAATCTACAACATATCCATTATAGTCGCAAAAAAATAATTTCGACATTAGCAAAAATGCAACAAATTAAAATCTCATCAATTTTTTAAATTGCCGTTAATTTTTTAACAAGATTAGTTATATGTTGAAACAAATTATGTGAATATTATCTACGAAATTTCTATAATATGTCGCAAATAGTGCCGCAAAAAAGTATTGGCATTTTTAAAATTTTGTTAAGTATTTACAACATCATTTGTGTCTGCAAAATTGTAACTACCATTAAAAGTGTTGGAAAAATATTTCTAGCATTTTATACGCTTTTAATAACATTAATAGTATAACATAAATGAGTACTTTTTTTGTAGTGTTTTAAAATAAAAATATTGCTATGCTTTATAAATCCATCCCAAAGGATTTTTACCGTCAAATTTAGAAAAATACAATTTGAGATGCAGATTTCACGATTCACCATAGTTGTTGGATGATTTCCCCATTGTGAACGAGTTAATCTCATGGGAGTTAGGTTGAGGACTGTTGGTGATGCGTAACTCTGAAGCTCCGTTAACACCTATTCTAGAATGTGATTAACCTAATCAAATATGGACTTATGTTGTGCCAGGATCTCATTCATGTTGTTTTAAAACTCCACATTAGTCTTTCCCTAGGTCTCTATAATCAGGCTATGATACCACATTGATGTGACTTATTTTTTGAAAGATGGAAGAATGAAAGAAAAGATAAGGAAGGATTTTGGTTCTTTATTTATTAACTTATTTCCCTTATTTGGCAATCTTAAATAGCCTTAAAACTGGAACTTAAACAAAACAACATGATATTAATACATGAAGCCCTCACCTACTCCAATCGAGTGACAACAAATGGAATAATAAATAGCAAACTAACAACATGGAATAATAAACCATTAATGGAAATAACAAACTAACATATGCAAGACCAAGTCCACCCTATGCACGTGGACTAATGCATGGCCGGTACAACACCCATGCACATAACACATTAATTTTAAAAGATTTTAAAATATAATGAATTTAATTTTATTGAATTTTAAAAAAAAAATGTGAATAAAACTTTTAAGTGAAATCTCACATTTTACTTTTATAAATTTTATTAGATTTTTATGAATTCTACATATAATTCATGGAATTTCATAATCTTTTAAAATTTATATTTATATCCATTAAACTTTAAATGAAATATCCCCGCACGAGCGGGGAGGCCCTAAGTTTTATCTTTGTTCCTATACTAATAAAATATGTTAATTTTACCTTGAATGCACCTATATGTAAAACTAAACAATATAAGTCCATCTGACATATATATTGCAATGTATACATTTTTCCAAATTACACAATCCTGGTTTATTTTTTTATTTGTTGTTAATAGCTCAATATGTATAACCTGAAAAATATTAGTTTATCCAATACATGTATACCAGAGTGAATACATTCTCCTGATTATACAATCCGTAATTATATTTTTATATGGTGTTATGAGTATATACGTAACTTGTACGATATTGATTTTTCTGATATGCATAATCTGAATGAAATTTGTTTGAGTGTTTAAAGATATTTTTGACTTTTTATCAATAAGTACTTTTGCAAAATAAAAAATGATTAAAGATGTAATGTGTCTAATAATTTTTTTAAGTATAAGTAGAACTATTGTTTTCCCACTAATTTATGTTACATTTTAGACCTTAATTTTTAAAATTGGCAAAGAGATGAAAAAAATACATGTTTAGCCGATACATGTGAGGACAGGACAGGGAACACGACAAAGATATTTCCCAAGTCGGGATAGGTCGAGAATGGGTCTGTATTCTCTACCCTCTTATATAGATGATTTTATTGTATTTAAATAAATAAATATATAAATAATTATACTTTTTATAAAATTATGTTTTATAAATAGATTTTTATTTATATAAATAAATCTATTATAGATTTATATTATGTATTATAATATATAAATATATAATTTATATTATCTTTTATATAATTTATTTGTATTATTTATAATATATTTGTATAAAATAAATATTTTTATGTTAAATATTATTTATTATTATTTATTATTATTATTATTATTATTATCATCATCATCATCATTATTTTTAATCTTTTGATAGATAACGATGAATCTCTTTCATGTTTTATTTTTTTACTAGAAAATCCATGCTCTAGTCTGTTCAAAATGAATTGGGCAAGCGAAAATGCGGAATCGAAAAGAGAGAGGCAGACCAACCCGATCTTGCCCCACCCTATTATTATTCCTAATCAACATCATTATCCTTTAACTTGTTTTTTTTTTTATGAAAATTGCCTTTCAACAGTTAAAAGTGCAACCAGAGCCGTGGGAAAAGAACAAGGCACAACTTTTCATCTCTTTAACAACGATCATGGCCAATGTATAACTTCAGGTTTGGAAGGTTAATCTTAAATACCAAAGTTAAAGTCTAATATTGAACATAAACTACGCTTTAGTGTGATATATAAAAGTAAATTTAGGACTCCAAAATAAATTTGACTTAAACTTTTGAAAGAAGCTCAATAAGCTAGTGAACCATTACAAATAGCATCAAAGTGATTGTTGGATCATAATAGTCTATAGGCCAAAAAATAGGTAGATTTCTAAACTGACCGATAATAAAACTTCAGATTTAAGGATCAGGCAAGTGGGCCATTACCTCCATCCACATATAAAAGTGTAAATAGGCTCAAGTCATTTATGAAATGTTCCAACTAAGCTTGATTAACTTTTTTTTTTAGTTAACCTAAAAAATTTAAACATTTTAATTTCGTTTTTTAATTATTAGTACATTTCATTTATTGTTTTTATTTTTATTTTTAAGGAATGTTTCATTGACATCCTTGGAGGTTTGGAATTAATACAAAAACATTTTTTAGGTTTTTAGTTATATTATCAACATCATTTTAGTGATCTAAATTTTTCTAATTATCCTTAAGTCTCATTTGGTATACTGTATTGTATTGAATTTGATTGAAATATATTGTACTGGATTGTATTGTATAATGCATATTTGTTTAGAGCAGAATTGAGTTAAAATCTGCATAACAATACACTGTTTGGTACAACATTGTATTGTATTGAACTAGTTTTATTAAAAAATTTAATTTTTAATTTTTATATGTATAACAATAAAAATTTTAAACATATCATTTTTAATTAAGTAGAAAAAATTAAAAATATTTCATTTATACTTAAATAAAAATAGTTATTAAAACAAATAAATTAATACATATCAAAATTAACACACAATATTTACTTAAAATACTGTACATGTTATTTTCACAAAATTCATATTACCAATTAGTTTTCTATCTTTTCACCATTCTTCTTTACTGCATAATCAATTTTATTTTATTTTTTCATTTTCTTATCTTTCCACAATTCCACTAACCCAACGCATTGTAAATTAGAGCTTCTTCCAAAATTAGTAAGAAACATATTCCAAACTCCAACATTATCTGATCTGATGCAAAGATAATTTATTTTATTCTGTCAAATTATCCAATTGCTCTCAATTATGTTATCTGGAAACCGATTTCGTATTGCCAGCTGCTACAGTAACAAAATAGTCTAATTCATCAATTTTATTTATTTTTATCAATTTTAATTAATTTTTAATTTTTAATTTTATTTGACTAAAATTATCACATTATTATAAAAAAGTTGAATTTTTTTTACATAGTTTAAATAAAATTAATTAAACTCTAAGAAACACATTTGAAATCTTCAAAATAATTTTTAAAAAATCATCTATAAAAATTTGCAAAAGAAAGGAAAGAAAAGAGAATTATAAAGCATTTAAAAGTAAATTAACTTTTACTAAATGTATAAAGATAACTTAGACACCACATAAATATACATGATATGATTGAAAAATCTAAAAGAAACTTTTTATAATTACCTCAATCTCAAAAAATATAATGAAAAGTACCATTATTTTTAAAATAAAATTAAGTAAAATAATAGCAATTATAAAGATTAGTTTATTTTTTGGATGAATTGAATTCCAACAAGTATAAACTCAAAGGGTTTTTGGCACCAATAGTCCTCTATGTTTATATTCTTTGACAGACTTAGCTTTTATCTTTATTTTTTGGCATAGACACCACATAAATATACATGATATGATTGAAAAATCTAAAAGAAACTTTTTATAATTACCTCAATCTCAAAAAATATAATGAAAAGTACCATTATTTTTAAAATAAAATTAAGTAAAATAATAGCAATTATAAAGATTAGTTTATTTTTTGGATGAATTGAATTCCAACAAGTATAAACTCAAAGGGTTTTTGGCACCAATAGTCCTCTATGTTTATATTCTTTGACAGACTTAGCTTTTATCTTTGTTTTTTGGCATTTTTAGTCCCTTAACTATGTACAATATGCACTGTTTGGTCATTTTGTATTTTCCATCCACATTCTGTTAATATTAACCATGTGATTATCACGTGTAAAGAGCAATTGTAATCATTTTAAAAATATTCCACCATTGCAGCCCCTTCTAACACTCAGATAGAAGAAAAAAATGCATATATTAGGACTTCTTAATTTGGGAGACTACAGATGCAGAAAGAATGCGAAAGAAAGCCCATGAATTGAGATTGAAAATCGATTTGCACTAGATTAGAGATCAATTCGCAGACTTTGCGAACCCATTGGTGGCCTTTTGCAACGTAGCTGAGTTCCATTTTTCAGTCCATTAGCCACCGTTGAACTCCCTTTTCCCACCATCGGCGACTTGCTGCAGAGGAGTTTGGATTCACTAGAATGCTAGAGCTTCAGTCCCAAGGTACATATGAGTTTCATTATAGAACAAAAATGACAAATTGACTGTTTAGTTAATTAATTTGACGTTAATATTTATGAAACAAATAGGGTAAATGCCACTACTACAATTCTTACTTGAAATTGTCAATCATTTTTGTTTGTTAAGGCTTTACCTATCACCACCCCCAAAATATACACTAACATTAGCCCTCCATTCTTAGTTCAGTTTAGCATGGTTACCAAATGTGCCTATTTTCTAGATTCTTGATTAAATTCTTATGCTTTTTAACGCAGGAGCAGTTTCTAACTCATCTGTACATTGTGACCAAAGCTCTGTCATTCTGGTAGGATCCAAACTCCTTTGCATCAAGTCGACAATGGTGGGAAAAGGGAGTTCAACTGTGGCTAATGGACTGAAAAATGGAACTCAGCTACGTTGTGAAGGCCACCAATGAGTTCGCAAAGTCTGCGAATTGATCTCTAATCTGGTGCGAATCAATTTTCAATCTCAATTCATGGGCTTTTTTTTTCGCATTTCTTCTACATTTACAGTCTTTCAAATTAAGAAGCCATAATTTCAGCATTTTTCTTCTATCTGAGTGTTAAAAGGAGCTACAATGGTGGAATATTTTTAAAATGACTACAATTGCCTTTTACACGTGATAATCACATGGTTAATATTAACAGAATGTGAATAGAAAATACAAAAGGACCAAACAGTGCATATTGTACATAGTTAAGGGATTAAAAATGCCAAAAAATAAAAATAAAAGTTAAGTTTGCCAAAAAATGTAAACATAGAGGGCTATTAGTGCCAAAAACCCAAACCCAAATAATCTAAAGTATTTAAGTCTTATCCATAAACTTGAACCTTTTGAGTAAAGAGTGGACCAAATTTTTTAATTTGTATTTCTACAACTTTGTATTATGGTCTCCATAACAAATTTTATTTTTTTAATATTAAAATTATTAATTAAATAATATAGTAAATAATATTTCAATATTTAAATAATTTTTTTAATTAATTTATCTATTAAAAAATTTATTTATTTATATTTAAATTATATAAATATACTAATAATTATATTTTAATATATGTTATTTAATAAATAAATTTCATCAATATTTTAATATTTATAACATTTTATTTCTTTTGCATTTATTATGTTTTATTTTTTTCTTTATCTAAACAAGTTTTGACTAGTAGACCGATGATTGGCTCATGAGCACTAAAGTTTTTCTACAATTTCCCGCCATTTCAAATATGCGCGCCAATATCATTTTCTCTTTTGTCTAAACCCTAATATTTGCTCTTGGTTTACAAATTTGATAGAAAAAGTAAAATCTCAGAAGAAGAAAATGAAGGGAGGAACCGTCCAGATCAACTGGCACCAAACCAAACCAGTCTTAACCCTTGATTTCCACCCAATCTCTGGTACTCTCGCCACCGGCGGCGCCGATTTCGACATCAAGGTAACCTTTTTTTTTTTTTTTTTTTTTTTTTTNCTTTTTTTTTTTTTTTTTTTTCATTTTTAGATTTCCAAGAATCTGAAGATTAATCGAGATTCTGGGTCTTAAAACGTAATTGGGTTTCGTGCAATTTGGTTGTTTATCAATTTATTGAACTTGTAGCTATTTTCACTAATTTTCGAATTTAAATAGTATTATTATATTATGCTTGGTGCATTGTTTTAATTTTACCCAGTGTTTGGCTACTGAGAAATACTGGAGTAAACGGAAGATGGTGAAATGATTTTTGATTAAAAGAAGAGGAATAATTGTTTGTTTCTTGTTTTTTATTTTTTGGGGAAAATTGTGGAATGCTCTGGGATTTAAAAAAAAAAAAATTATAGAATTATGTAATTCATGGAAAATAATATTTTTGTAACAGCTAATTCCTTTTTCATTTTGGAATTTAGAGATTACGTTCAAATTTTAGCATTTTATGAATACTTGGAATCAAAGATATCCGAAATGGAAAATTTGAAACTCTATATAAAGAAAATTGCGATATGATTACCATGATCAAATGAGACTACTTATTACATGTAAATGTGAGTGATTATTACGAGGGTTTTGAATCTCATTAAGCTGGTCTAACCATTTTTGCCACACTTAATTTTACCAGCTTTGGTTATTAAACTCGGCTGATACACAGAATAAAGTTCCAACAGCTTCATATCAAAATAGTCTTTCTTACCACAGTTCAGCTGTAAATGCTCTCCGATTCTCGCCATCTGGTAAAGGCATATTATTTCTACTCAATGCTTTATGAATTTCTTTGTATATAAAAAAATATCAATGATTTTAATGTTAAGAATGACCCAATGTTCTTATACATAAAATGCTACTCAATGTTGTATGAATTTCTTTATCATATTGTTAGTTTTTGTAATCAGTATCAATTTGGGAAGCCTTATCCATAAGATTGCGAGTTGAGATTTCATGAATTTATATACATAGAACTGTAGCTTCTTCTTCTTCTTCTTCTTCTTTTTTCCCCCTTTTATTGCATAATTATTATAAGAACTATAATGAATTATTTTAGAGAGGTCATTCTATTATCGAAGCTCTTTTTGTCTAAATATCAGTAGGGTATTTAAATCGAAAGGTATTTATTAGATTTGATTTGTTGGTGGTCAAAACATATGCATAACAGCATGTAACTTACGTGTCATATAAATTCCTAGAAACATGAGATTCTCCTACTATATTTTCACTTATTTAAATTGTAAGTTCCATTTGCATAAAAAAAGAATAGTAATTGACAAAACTCTAGCTTCAAAATGCTGTAACTTCCTATTCAGATGGTTCAAGATTAGTTGAACCTTATCTAATATTTACCAATCCAAAGGAGAGGGTTTTTCATGGTTAGTTGTCAATTGTCTTTCTGAAAAAGATATAATGGTTCTAACTGGGTTTTTTTTTTCTTTTTTTCTTTTTTTTTTTCTTTTCTATCTTTTTTTTTTTTCATTATTATTATTTTGGTTTGTGTGACCGCACAATTCTGTAGGTTTTAAGTTTAAGGAATGGATCCATCTTGAATCATTCCTTTTATATGAAGCTCCATGAGGGCTTAGGCATAGGAATATATAGTGGAAACTAGTAAATGCATGAAACTTGCTGCAACCTGGCTCATGAGTGGGGAATGTCTTCCATTTTCTTTACCACTGTGTTTGTATTTATCTAGTTTCACTAAATTCATGAGGAGATTACCAAAATTTTATGCTGCTATGTAGATTTTCTAGCTACTGTGTCGATTATCTCTGGTTTCTTGCAATCAATCTCTTCAACAATAGAAAAATTAAGTTCTTTTCCCACAATTATCAATCCTTTGCCAGAATCTAAAGTCTAAACTTATCTTTGAAATGAAGCTTTTCAATTAAGTTTGTTATGAGAGTTCAGCTGCACTAGTTCAAGTTTGTATTCATGTTCATTTTGATGCGGAAACTATAATCACTCCTTTTATTATGTAGGAGAGCAACTTGCCTCTGGTGCTGATGGTATGTCTTGTAATTTCCAATCAGGTTATTTTGTGGTTCTGTGAGTTAGCTTGACAGTCATAAGTTGAACTGAGTATTTCTCTTTTTAGGAGGTGAGATGATCGTATGGAAGTTACATCCTACAGAAACTGGTCAAACATGGAAGGTTCTTAAGACGCTAACGTAAGGCCTTTCTTCTGAATTTATACAAAAGTTTTGCACAAATAAAATATTGGTTGGGTACAGTTGGCAAAACACCATGTCTAGCCATATTCAAGTTCGATCAGATCTAGGTCCTGAAATCTATCTCATATGTATATGTATGTGTGCATGTGTGCTGAGCAATGTTTCCATGCACCATGCTATTGAAAAATATGCCTAAAATTTGATCAGTGGACTAGATGTGGCCACTTGTCATGTACAATTGTCCAGTATAAAAAATGAAAGATCATGCTAATTAAATTTTTGTCTGTGTTTTTTGATCTAATTTCTCTCTTTTTCTCTCTCTCTTGTGAGTATAGAGACTTAGTGAGACTGTTGTTAAATAAAAACTAATGGCCAAAATTCAAATTCTGGTACCCCAGTTTTGTTTTTTGAACAAAATTTGATATTGATCCAATGCTTGGTGCTAATAGGATTCTTTTACTCTCCAGTGAGCACAAGATACACAAACACTAATGTAGGAAGGAAGCTTGTATTTCATCTTGATCATTTATTAGGTCCAGCAGAAAACAAACCATTGATAATTTTAGTTTTAAAATATTATAAACCTGAAAGAATAAACTAATCATGACTGAAGAAAGTGAAGTTGCAATTGGTAATATCTTTAGTGAGGTTCAGTGACTTTAAGTTTATCGTATATTTTAGCAATCTTTTTAGACCAAGATGTTGAGTTCAACTAACACATTAAAATATGGAGGCATGATTTTTTTTGTTTACATTTACATAGTTGGAGGCTTTGATTCTTTATTTCCATATTTTTTTTTACTGGAATTTTTGTTCTCTAGATTTCACCGCAAAGATGTTCTGGACTTGGAGTGGTCTACTGATGGTTCATTTCTCATATCTGGATCAGTTGATAATTCTTGCATCATATGGGATGTGAATAAAGGTGAAAAATATTATTATTACTACCTAGTAAATGCCCAGTTCAAATGTCTTACAGATTCAACCTAATTGTTTTTTTTTTGCCTGCTTTTCAGGTTCTGTCCATCAGATTTTGGATGGCCATTTCCATTATGTTCAAGGTGTGGCATGGGATCCGTTAGAGAAGTATGTTGCTTCCCTTAGTTCAGATAGATCCTGCAGAATATATGTCAATAAGCCTCAAACAAGAGCAAAAGGCATTGAGAAGATAAATTATGTTTGTGAGCATGTAATTGTAAAGGCAGAACAGCCTCTGGCTGATGATTGTAAGGTTAGAAGATGATATGATGCCTATGTGCTATCGTGCTGTATGTACTACAGATGGATTATCACATGCTGTAAGCCTTTCTATATGCTTTAAATGCAGGTTTTGAAAAGCCATCTCTTCCATGATGAGACATTGCCTTCTTTCTTCCGCAGATTAGCTTGGTCACCTGAAGGATCATTTTTACTTGTTCCAACAGGTTTCAACTCAACACCTCTTACTGTCTTATGTAATCTATAATTTTCTCACTGACTCTTGGTTCTTTTAAATTGTTGACCATAACTTGGATTTATTTGGCTGCTCTAGGAACTGCCTCAGTGTTTGTTGAATTCTTCTAGCGTTAATATTAACTCAACTGTCTCATCTCATGCTTTAAATTTTAGAAATTAATCTGTGCCACATTGAAAAAAGGAAAAGAGAGAGAGAGAGAGAGAGAGAGAGAGAGAGAGGCATAGTTCTTCCTAAAGGATCACTTTGTTGATGTGTGTTTGTTTTATTTATTTTTATTTTTTATTTTTTCCTGGTTATCAATGTATTGTTGTGATTCACGGATTGAGTAGAGCCTTATAATGAAACTACCCAGGTTGGTTTCTCTATCACTCCTATATCTGCATTGCCAAGTTTAATTAAAGTTGTTATTTTTTGTTGTTGGAAGACGGATTTTCATGGATGGTTCCTAGAATTCATGTTCCTTATTTAAAAATTGTTATGGATTAAGTTCTAAGTAAACGGATCCTGCATAAACGTGCATTTATGGTACTTTGTGCATTGCTTGGTTGGAAAGAAATTTTATAAAGTTTAAGGAAAATTAACCAGATGAAGAATTAATGTGGGATGGAATACAATTTTTGGCATAATTATGGGCTTGAGGTGGAACAAGTTTAAGAGTTTTAGTAATTATGTTTTATTAAAATTTTTATTAATTACAACTTGATTATTGAATGTCTCATATATTTTCTCCCTATGACTTTTTCCTCCCTCTTCTCTTCCTTTCTCTTTCACCAATCCTATCGGTATAAGAGTCTAAACTCAATTTGCAATGTTTCGGCCTCGGAATATATTTTTGAGCATCTTAGACATTTATGCTTCAACCATTCACATGTTGTCAACACTTGCCACTGTTTCCCTGCTAAACTATCCCCAACGCTGGGCTTCCCTGACAAACCAAACATTTATTGAGCTTCAGAACTTCACGGTGACCCTACCCAGGCAATCCATTCACCCATCAGAGCTCTAAATTCTTGGGGCAAATTGCTCTAAATCTACTTTTCATATTTAACGAAGTTAAGCTTCTTTTTTTCCTTAAAAAGTAAAATAAGAAGTTTACTTATTATTATTATACTCATATAAAGTACATGGCTGAGAAGTTCCAGATCTTATTTGTATAGGAAATGTTATTAACAAATGTTCTAGGAATATGTATGATGCAACTCTGTATTATTAGAATATGCTATGGTAGTATGGTCCTTATAATTGACTGTATAAGATATGCTTATAAATGAGGGTGGCCTTAGATCCATTTTTTCAATCCTTCTATTATTCAAGCAATTTGCAATAGGGATTAGAGGAAATGACCTTTTTTTCTTTTTTGTTTGGTTCTCATTTAGTGAATATTCTTCAGAATAAGTGTTTGTTTTTCTACAAAAGTAAGACAATTCATTAACTTTTAGTTTTAGAAATCATTTGACCAGGCAACTTCTATATCGAAGGAGCAATATAAGTAATTAATCTTTTTCCTGCTTTCCTTCAAAACTTGTCACATGAAAACTCGAGTGTGTTCCATTTAACACGTTTCTGAAAACTAATGGTAGTTTAGACATTTCAGTTTAGACATTTCCGGGCCTCTGACTGCAGTTTGTCATGATTACAGATTATTATTATTATTATTATTATTGCTCTGTGTGTGTGTGTTTTTTTTTTTAAATTATTATTATTATTTTTAAGTTATTATTATTTTTTTATCCGTCCTTTTGATGATGTGCTTCGTTTTCTTCTTTCAGGGTCTTACAGAATTTCAGCTGCACTTGAATCCATAAACACAACTTACGTTTTTTCTCGGAAAGACCTCTCTATGTAAGACACAGCTATTACTTTTCAGCATTCTCAGTATCTTAAAATGAACAGCTATTACTTTTCAGCATTGAAATTGGCAAAATTGGCATTGCCCCAGTGGATTTACGTTCTGTCGTTCGGTACGACAACAACACACCCGGAAACTCCTCCGCCCATTTTCTGATAAAGCCCAGAAAATTCAGGAAGATATAGGAAATTAGGAAATATATTAGAGAACAAAGTGCAAGAATCTTAAACACAAACACTCTAATAAACCAGTCCGTGTGGAGAGGACTATGCTCCAATTACACATACATATAATCCAGTCTGCCAGAAGAAATCTTCCAGCTCAATATTTATAACCAAATACTCTACTGAAAATAAATTAATAGTAAAGCCATTACTAAGATAGTGGAGAAAGTGAGGAAGTGGCTGTTACGAAATTAATGGTAAAGCCATTAATAGCAAAGCCATTATTAAGATAGTGGGGGAAGTGGCACACGTGGCCTCCCATGTCTTCTCCAGAAATAAGTGCGAATAGGAGGCACCCTATCATTTTCCCTTTGCCTTTTCCAACCTCCTCTTTAATATGCTCAAGATTGTATTGTTTGTGGCTTCGACTTGACCATTTCCCTGCGGATGTCTTGGCTTTGAATATCGAATGTTTATCTTCCATACCAAGCAGAATTCTTTGAATCTCGCGCTGATGAATTGGGATTAGTTATCCGTGATGATTACTCTTGGGATTCCGAACTTGCACAAAATGTTTTTCCACAAAAAGGTCACTACATCGGCATCCTTAATATTTGCAAATGCTTCGGCCTCTACCCATTTTGAGAACTAATCAGTAGCCACAAGCATAAACTGTTTCTGCCTTGGCGCCTGCGAGAGTGGCCCTATGATATCAATTCCCCACTGAATGAAAGGCCAATGACTGGCTACGGATGTGAGCTCATTTGAGGGGACATGATGGATGGGTGAGAACCTTTGACACTTCTTGCACTCCCGAGCGTACTTCCCCTGGAGAACTATGCCGCCGGGCCATTGACCGACCACCTGAGTGATTTCTAGATAATCCCTCATGCATTTCAACCATGACCTTCAGAGCTTTTTTTGGGCCGAGGCATTTAAGCAACGGTTTAGAAAAGGACCTCTAGTTCAGTTGTCCCCCGAACATACAATATTTTGACTCTCATTCGCAGCTTTCTTGCTTCAAACTTGTCATTCGGACAGACTCCGTCGACAATATACCTGACAATGCTTGTCATCCAAGAATCTTCCTCGGGCTCAATTGAGGAGCATATTGTGCAGTTAATGCTTCTTTCTTCTAAAAATTCCACTGGAATTGACCTCTTTCCAACTGAGTGAACTGCCGAAGCTATATTGGCAAGGGCGTCTGCATGGCTGTTCTCCTCCCTTGGTAGCTGCTTTAGTTTGAACTTTTCGAAGGGCACCAAAAGTTCCTTTACCTTCTGTAGGTATGCAGCCATTGTTGGATCTTTTTCCGCGTAGGATCCATTCACCTGATTCACCACCAGTTGCGTATCGCTGAAAATTTTCAATGAAGTGGCATCAAATGTTTTGGCTAGGCCAAGCCCTGCTATCAAGGCTTTGAACTCGGCTTCATTATTCGAAGCAGCAAATCTGAACCTTAAGGAGTGTTCCAATAGATCACCGCTCGGGTTTCTCAATAGCATTCCAGCCCCGCTCCCCTTCACATTTGAGGACCTGTCCACATACACCTCTTCATCACCAGCTGTGAATTCGGCTACAAAGTCCGTGGGGATTTGAGATTTCATAGCCATCCGAGGGATATACTTTATGTTGTACGCCCCTAACTCCATAGCCCACAATGCCATCATCTCGGCTAAGTCAGGTTTATTTAAAATTGACCCTAGCGGGAAGCTGGTTACAACTTCAATTGTGTGGCATTCAAAATAAGACTTGAGTTTCCGTGCTGATATTACCAAGGCATAAACCAACTTTTCCATATGCGAGTATCTGGTTTCGCGTTGAGCAATATTTTGCTTACTTAGAAAATGGACCGTTGTTCTTTTCCAAAGCTCTTTACCAGTACCGAACTCACCGTGCACTCTGACATTGCTAGATATAATTGCAACACACCATCCTCCTTGGGTTTTACCAGTAATGGGGGCGGCGTGAGATACTGCTTCAACTCTCCTAAGGTTTTCTCACATTCTTTGGTCCATGCAAAATCGGATCGACCCTTCAAAATTTTAAATAAATCATGAGCATTGTCCAAGGATCGAGATGACTTGGCTGAAGGCTGCTATCCTTCCATTCAGTCGTTGGACGTCTTTGCACTTCGGGGATGGCATGCTCGCCTTGATTTGATCCAGATTTGCCTCGATCCCACGATGTGTGACCAGATGTCCCAAAAATTTTCCCGCCTAGACGACAAAGGTGCATTTGGTGGGGTTTTGTCTCATTCGGTTCTTTTCTAGGACATTGAAAGTTTCCCTTAGATGTTCCAAGTGTTCCTTTGTCCTCAAAGACTTGACCAACATGTCATCTATGTATACTTCCATTGTTTTCTCAATCAAGTCTTTGAACATCTTGTTCATTAGCCGCTAGTATGTTGCTCCTGCATTCTTAAGTTTGAAATGCATTACTTTGTAACAGTAAATTCCTCTTTCGGTCTTGAACGTCGTATTCTCTTGATCCTCCTGTTGCATTAGTATTTGGTTGTATCTAGAGAAAGCATCCAAGAAGTTCATCATCTCATGTCCTGTGGTAGAGTCTACTAACCTGTCGATCATTGGAAGAGGAAAGCTATCTTTTGGATAGGCTTTTTGTTCAAGTCTGTGAAGTCAATGCATACCTTGTTCTTTCCGTTCTTTTTCACAACTACCACGTTCACCAACCAATCGGGGTAATGTACTTCATAGATCATTCCGTTGGCTTCCAATCTATCCACCGCTTCATTTACTTCCTGATTTTTGTGGCGCGAACTTCCTCCTTTTTTGCTTTACGGGTTTGAAGCTCGAATCCACGTTAAGCCTGTGAGTGATAATGCTCGGATCTATCCCAAGCAAAGCAACTGGCGCACTCCCTGAGGAAAATTATCAGCTTTTCTCGGACGTCTTCTAATTTTGTCCCAATTTGCACCGTCCGCTTTGGATTCTCGGGGTCAATTGGAACTTACTCAACTTGGTCTTCGTCATCAACTCCCAATCCTGTGATCAATATCCTGCAGTTCTGTGATTGCTGTTTATTCACTGCCGACTTCCCCCTCATAGCGTCGATGTAACATGCTCAAGCTATCTTTTGTTCGCCTCTCAGTATTTTGACTTTGGATCCATTCGGAAATTTAATCATCTGCTAAAAAGTTGATACTATTGCCCTCATCTCATTAAGTCAAGGTTGTCCTAGGATGGCATTATAATCTGACTCGAAATCTACAGCCATCATAGTGGAATACACGATCACCCTTCTCATGGACAAGGGTGGCATTGTGACCTTTCCTACCACAGCGCTCGGCTCCCTATTGAATCCTACTAGGTTAAAGCTAACTTTCTCAATCCTTCATCAAAATTCATCTTTCTCAAAGTGGACTGAGATATGACATCCACCGAACTGCCCGTATCAATAGGATTCTCTTTATGTAGCATCTTGCAATGGTCAACTTTATTACCAAGGCGTTGTCAAGGGGAAAATGTACCTCGGCCGAATCCTGGTTGGTGAAGGTGATGCCGAGCATATTGGCATAGTTTGGCTCGGGTGTTCCTATTGCTGATACTTCTGCTAGTTGTGCGTACTTCTTCCTAGCCGCCATGGACATTCATTCCTCCACAGGCAGATCCTCCATGTATGGTGTGCACTAAGAAATTCCTCCACAACCTCCTTTTTTTCGGCTTCCATTGCTTGGCCAGAAGAGCCTCCTTCTGTCCTAGGACGTTTCTTGGGTCCTGGATTATCAGGGACCCTTGTCTTGAGAATTCCCTTTGCTCACAAATTCCTTCAAATGACCTTTTTTGATTAAGGTCTCTATTTCCCACTTCAACTGTCTGCAACCTTTGGTCATATGTCTGTAATCGTTATGGAAGGTGCAAAATTTGTTATTATCTCGACCTCTTGGGTCTGGGGACATTTCTTGGGCTATTTAATGAATCGCTTGCCCTTCAAGTGTTTAACTATGCCCTCGAGGGTTAAACTAAATGAGTATTCTTTCCATGGGTCCGGGATGTATTGCTCAATTGCATTAACCTGTGGGACAAAAGTCCGCTGCACCCTGTCAAATCTTCTTGTATCAGGCTTATAGCTCAAACGTTTGATGGGTTTTTCATGTCAAGACGTGCACTTTTCCTTTCTTCTTTGGACTTCTCTTTTTGTCAATGCCACTTATCATCTTCAAGCTTGATAAACTTGTTGGCCTGGCATACTACTTTAGACATAGAAGTTGGACTCTCCATTGTCAAGTAGTCGTAGATTGGCTGGCCTTTTGTCGTCCCTTTTCGAAATGCTTCCACGGCTATGGATTCATTGCAGTTCTATCCTCCAATCTTTTCTCTGATGAAGCGCTGGGTGTAGCTTTTTAGCGTTTATTCTCTCCTTTGTGTCACCGTAAAGAAATGACTATCTCCTTTTTTAGCCTCATTGAGAACGCAAATTGCCTCAAGAAAATCGTCGTGAACTGACTGACAGAAGCTACCGAACCCTTTCCAGCCCATAGAACCAGCTGAGGACGGGCCCTTGAGGCTAGTGGCTTACATTTTGCACAGCATAGCCTCTTGTCTTCTGGGATACCAAGGGTGTGAATGGTGTTATGTAATGCATCACATGTTCCAGAGGGTCCATAGTTACTTGGGGTTACAAATCTGGAAGGTTGAACTGTATTTGTGATCCAAGATGCGAAAGGAGTTTGTATTGAATCGTAAACGATCCCCGTTTCAGACTTTCCCTCGGTGAGCTGCCTTTATTCTCTGACCCAATCCTTAAGATCCTCACTGGGCCGTATTACTCCACGCTGTGGCGCTTTGCCCCTGCTGTGGACAAAGCTTCCTATTATAGTTCAACATCTAACTTCTCATGACCAAGCCTCGAGTTTGAGGGATGATTCCTTCGTAAGTTTGAAGGCACCGATTCAGAAGACTTCCCCCCATCTTCTCACCTAGAAGTCTCCTTAAAAAACCTTCTTTCTCTCATCTCCATGTGCAAGAACATGAGGAACATGACTTGTCGGTGTCTAGGAGCTCTCAAATAGCCTCTTGATGATGTTTACGTTTGCCCGATCCTGCATGGCCATGAAAGAGTCATCTTCTATTGCATCTCAGTCATGGTAGCTCTAAATTCTGAGATTTGCTGTTCTAGGGTCACCTGTTCGTTTCTTGGATTGTTAGCCATGGTGTTTCTTTATGTGCCGCTGCTAGTTAGAATTGTAAAAACGTTTCTGGAAAAAATATTCACAAGGTATAATCACAAAAGCTGTGAAAAATATTTTTTATCTGGCGTGCTAAACTGTAGAGGCACATTTTTGCACTAACACTTAAGGCTACGAAGATATCAAAATTTCAGAATTGCTAGTATATATTTTCTCAGGTACAAAGTAATGTGTATTTATAGGCTTAAGGTCCCTGCTCCTAGGAAACCAGCCTACCATTTTTATTAGGACTCAACAACTCAATCCTACCGAAACTAGATTACAAATTCCGGATCTTCAGGGATTCACTTCCTTTTAAGACCAAGAAGACTAAACCCTGAAGATACATATACTCACTGTTCAGGTCCCTATTAGTTCGGACATCTGAACTACCTTGACAATTCCGATGTTCTGTTTTAACGGAAGATTGGAAACACAGACCTTAAACTAATATCTAATAAATGCAGCACATGATAGGTCTGCTTCGCTATGATCGGACAGACGATGTGGTCTTCTAACAAACCATTATGGGTGTATTTCACCCCACACAGTATCTTTTAAATTGTTTAATGCTTTTGGGTGCAACTTGACTGCCTATATAAACATACAAAATGATGTTTGTAGGAAACTGTAACAGCTCTTAAATTCATTTCCCCAAGTTTTATTTTAATGCAGGCCCACAATACAGCTTCCTGGAGCCAGTAAACCTGTTGTAGCCGTTCGTTTTTGTCCTCTTCAATTTAACCTTCGGGGATCAGATCCATGTACGTATAATATTTACTTCTTTCTTAGCATATGTAGTTTGTTTAGTTAATGATCGGAATTTGGAGAGTCATTTGTGAATTGTGCAGCTGGATTCTTCAATCTTCCTTATCGTCTCATTTTTGCGGTGGCCACTTTGAACTCTTTGTACATTTATGACACAGAGAGCATTGCTCCAATTGCAATCTTGGCTGGTCTTCATTATGCGGCCATAACTGACATTGCTTGGTAAAATTTTTATCAGTTACCTTGCCTTGTTTTCTTATTATATATATATATATATATATGTATGTATGTATATATATTTTGAAAGCTCATAGTTTTATCTGAGGTTCATATATACCTCCTCTCATTTTTTTTCATAGGTCATCTGATGCTCGTTATTTAGCATCATCTTCGCAAGATGGTTATTGTACCTTGGTAGAATTTGATAGCGATGAGCTCGGTACACCCATCGTATTATCAGGTTTACGTCCTTTTCATATTCAAATTGTTTTAACGTTTTCTCTGTTATCGTATCTTTGCACCATTTGGTTCCTTTTAGTGACTTAGTTTCACTCTTGCTCTAGAACAAAAGAAAATCATGGGAGACGAGAAGATAAACCCTGTTCAGATGCCCAGGGACATGGTAATTGAAGCAACTACAGATGATGGTAACATTTCAGCAAATAACACGCCAATGGAAGCAGATGGGGACGAGGTGCAACAAGAATCACCGAGCTCTTCGAAGACTCCCATTGTGAATAAGCCCATGAAGAGGCGGATTACACCCATGGCTATTGGTCCATGACAAACTGCCATCCTGATCTCTCTACATTATATCTCCTTTAACAGGTTTCACTCACTGAATGTTGATACCCCCACTATTTTCTACAGTGGATTCAACTAAATCATAGTTGCAGATATTCGGAAAGGTGACCCTTTTGATGCCTGAAACAAAGACCATTTTCTATGTTGTAGTGCTTGACCCTTTTTGAGATGTAAATATGAGAGTTAACTTTAGCTAATATGAATTTGTATTTTTTTTTTCTTTTTTGGCAATATAGTATGAATTTGTATCTGGTTGTGCATATGGATGCCTACATAAATCCGACTGGCTAAGCCTAGGAGTCTATTAGGATGACCTTGGGTTGATGATCTTTTATGTACCCTTTGAAATAAATCGTATTATTTTTTATCAATTTTCATTTTCTCCCATACAGAATGGTTTCATATATCTTGGAGTCTGTATATGAGATGCAAGGAAATTTTTCAGTATTTATTATGTATCCATTTGTGGAGTCTGTATAATATATACTCGATTTTAAATTGGTTGAGAATATGGTGAAATTACTTCTTGGAAAAGGTTAAAGAACAAAATTAAATTTACTACACGATAAAAATTATCACATCTGGATGTCAGGATTTTAACTGATGAAACTACATCTGGATATCCAGACGAGAAAACGACTGTTGCAATTGACTTGTAAGAACTTAAATCAAAAGTAGAAAGATTGAAAGATAGAGGTAAAGGACAATTAGCTCTAAATTTAGTGGTAAAACATTTCTGTTTTTAACTACCTACCCTCAAAACTTCAATAGTCTGATACAATACAATTTGAGTTCCTAAAGGTTCATCCGAAAATTTCAAATTAATTAGTCCAAATTTTGGATTTTGTTCACTATAAGTTAAGAAAATCAAACACCAACCTTAATTAAAATTAACACTAAGAAAATTAAGAAATCTTATGCAGTCTACATTTTAAAAGACAAACCCCCAAATCAAATGGTTCTCAAATTTTAAATTGTTTTGCACATTGGTCTTATTGACAATTTTAAATCAACAATCAGTTATTAAGCGTCTATGAGCATGCCATTTTTAAATTATGAAAATTTGAAAGGAAAAAAGTAAAATAAATGCGCGAATTTGAAATCTAACAAACGATTATACTTAGAAGTAAATAATTAATTTCCTATAAGTTTTTTTATTGCTCTAACAATCAAAATGACTTTACAAATAAAATTTGAATGGAACAATGGTGAAAATATTGGATAAAATAAAAGTTTAAAATTTTTTAAAACTTAAAAATTTCTGAAAACTTGAAAATCTGTATGTTGATTTCTATTAAAAGAATATGTTTGTTTGTCTGTATAGAAGAGTGTATGTAGAGGTCTTGAAATCTAAATTTTGATCTCTTTATATAGTCTCATGTGGAGAATATCAATAACAGATTAATGGTTTCAAAGACAACTCTTACAAATTTTATCGTTCAATGGATTAAGCAGAGATTTCATATATTAAACGCATAATAAAAAAAAATCAATGCTCTACAATGAAAATGAAAATTGATGACAATGCATCCAATTATCAAAGCACAAATCACTAATTATTTTTCGTTGGTTTTATTGTGGATTGCACCGTTGGAGTTGTTGTTATGATTGTATTAGCACATATATTAGGTTAAAAATAACTAGATGTTCTAATTTATAAACAATTATGACATGTATCAAACTATGTTTATTTAACTTAGATATATTGAATGATGTTTATTAATATATCATATTTTGAAAATTAAATATAGTGCAGTCCAATCCTATCATGTATCAAACATAGAATATCATATCATATTTGTAATCCGGTCATGCACCAAACACGTTAAACAATAAAAATTATCCAATCCTGCTTTTTCTAATACAATCTTGCCATCCATGTCCTTTCCAGTCCAATCTTGTGCACCAAAAGCAACTTTAGAATTAACTAGATAGCCTATAAAATAACCATTGATTGTCCTCGAGTCTAATTTATCTCTTTGAGTTACTAGGATAACCCCATATATATAAATGTCTTAAACTCAGTTTTCATCCATTCTATATTTCAAAAGATGTTTTAGGAATGACTTTAGATGGTACCCAATTCAAGATATACACAACAGTCTTTAAGGATTCACTCCACATTATTAGGAAAATGTTTGAATCAGTTATCATGTTTTTTACCTTGTCTATAAGCATTAAGTTTTTTTCGTTCTGCCACATTATTTTTGAAGTGTACCGGACATAGTATATTGGAAATACTGCCTTCTTCATCTAGAGCAATTGGACCTGCATTTGTCCATTTTTTATGTAACTGCCATAAGATTCTCCATATCTATATGATCTTACAATTTTATGTGTTTCTCCTTGTCACTTCTTTATGATTTAATAGTAGAGATACATGTATCTATAAGGATCATCTATAAATGAGATAAAATATAATTTATACAAGGTGTATGAAATACTGTACGGACAATGTCAATAATTCTAATGCTCCTTTTCGCACCTTTAGTGGTCTTATTGGTTTGCTTTCCTTTAATGCAATCCACACAAGTTCCAAAATCAGTAAAATCAAGAGTTCGTAAAACTCATTCGCTTACTAATCTTTTAAGTCTCTGTATGGAGATACGTACTAATCTCCTATAAATTGCATTCACATATGGGATTCAAAAGAAAAATGTATAAACCATCAATTACAATACTATTACCAATAAATGCACCATTTTTAAATAAATCAAAAACAGATTCCTCAAAAATAAGTTGAAATCCCAATAGTGCTAGTCTATAAACATAAACTAAATTTCTAAAAAAAGAAGGCGCATAATTTTTTTTTTTAAATCTAAATAAAAAACAGTATTTAAAACTAACCTAAAGGCCTCACATCCTCAATTCATCCAATTGTCTGAAAAGATGCTTTGTTCAATTGCCTTTTGTTTCCTTTAGTTAAGAAAACCCTACATAACATTAGAAAGGTCAATTGTAGTACCAGAATCAATCCACCATGTGTTATTTAGAGCATTAACAAAAAACTATTCATGACATACAAAGATAAGACAATTACTGTTCTTTACTTGCCAATTTTAATATTTATGGTAATCCTTCAAATGTCCATTTTTCTTACATAAGAAACAAGCATTCATGTTTCCATAGTCTTTATTAGCACTTCTTGCTCTTTCTTTCCTTTGTAAGAATTTTTACCCTTTCGTTTCACATGATTTTCTAGACGAGCACTTTCTAGCTTCTCATGTTTCAATCACTCTTTCTCTAGAACACAAATGGTTAGAAGTTTATTGATTGACCATTTATCTTTATGTGCGCTATAGGAAATTTTAAAGGTCCATATTCCATAGAGAGAGAATTGAGTATTAAATGCACTAAAAAAGGTATCTGAAATTTCTACCTCCAATGACTTAAGTTGAACTGCAATGTCTCTCATTCCTATAATGTGCTCACGCACACTTTTAGAATTGTTATACTTCATGCCTAAAAGTTTTTCCATTAGAGTGCTAGCTATTGCTTTATCAGAACTAAAAAATTGTTCTTCTTCAATGGCCTTTGAGAAATCTTTTGCCTTATTACACATGGGTATCAAACCTCTAATGCTTTTATTGACATCAGATTTGATGAACATTAAACTTAAATGACTAGATTGTTTCTGTTGTTCATACAAATATCTCTCATTTGACATATTTGATTATGTGACGCCAAGTTAATATCCATGCACCACAGTGTTAAAAAGACTTGATTTTTCCTATATCAAAAATTTTCACCACATAATATTGGAATACAAGCATAATTATAAATTCTAGGAACTGCAAAAAACTAATTTTTTTCTTTTTTTGCATAAAAAACTATAAAAAAATTTAATCTTTATATTGAATCAACCAATATCAAATCCAATATATAAATCTAAACCATTAAATTTCAAACCTTTGAGCATAGAATTTTTAATTTATATATAATTTATGTATAATTCATTATTTTATTATTTTTAACTTTTAGATCATCAAAATAATTTTTTTTTTTAAATGGGCAGAGTAATTATTTTAATGAGCCATTTACTACATTAGATGCCACATATAATAATTATAAATTATTATACTATATATAATAAATTCTAACATGTGCTCTATACCAGATGTTAGAAAACTTATTATAGAACAATAATAAATAAAAAGATATATATATATATATATATATAAATATAAACATATTTCTTCCCATCATAATTGCTAAGTATAACAATGATATTCAAAGTGTTTCGACAAAATTTATTCTAAAAGAGTTTTTAGTCAATTTCCACATAGAAATTAACATGGAAATCATATGCATATATAGGCTAGACTATAATAGGACTCTTATAAGAAAATAACAACCTTTATCCTTCTCTACTACCAAAATATAATATATAAAAATAAACCATCGACTAGTAGAATTCTAACAGATATATAATAGGCAGTTAATAATATTACCTTTTAATTAATTAACTATTCATAATTATATTACGGGGTCATTTTAGTGCTTACATCATCAAGTTTTCTGCACTTCTTAAAATTCCTAAAAAATAAATAAAAACTAGTTAAAGGATCAAAGTTCAATTTGAAATTTAAAAATCAAAGTGCTAAATAATAAAAATAAAAGACCAAAGTGCAAAAGCTTGCGCTAAATAAAATAATTTGATAAAAAATAATACTATTTATCAGTATCTATATATCATTTTATAATAGTACACTTATTTTAATTAAATTTTTAAAATAAAAAAATTAATATATAATTAAATACAGACATTTAACATTATTATATCGGCAATGATTTCATTGGTAATTATTTATAAATTACAAAATTTTAATTTTAATAAATAAAGATTCACAGTCGAGTTCCAATCTACTCTTGAATAAATTCACCAAAAAAAAATCTACTCTTGAATAAGAAATTCAATTTTTAATTTATACAAATTTTTTAAAAGGCCTGAATGAACTCAAAAAAAAAAAAAAAAAAAAAAAAACCCTCAATTGTCCATATATAAAAATAATAAAAACCAAGCTCACAAATTAGTCACTACATAGAATTCTAGCAAATGAGTTTTAAAGATTTTCTTGCGTTGGAAATATTAGATAAATAAAAGAAAGATCTGGTGTTTTTTTAATAATTTTCTTTCGACCTCCATAGCCTTCACACTAGAAAATAGTCTTCAAATATTTCAAATTTAGTCCAATTTGTACATAAAATAAATTTAATTCTAACAAACGGCCTAACAGATCCTTAGTTCTGAAAATGTCTCGTGGAAACGCTTTTCACTTGTCTTCTTTACTTAGGAACTGCATTCATCTCTCTGCAGTTTCTCAAGCTAAGCAAATCCATGCACAAATTCTTCTTCATTGTTTCCTTTCCAACGTCACTCTTCAAACTGATTTGTTGCTATTGTATTCCAAATGTGGTTTCCTCTGTGATGCCCGCAAAGTGTTCGATAGAATGGTTGACAGAAACATGCATTCATGGAACATTTTGATTTTTTGGTATGCAAAGAATTCTATGTTTTCTGATGCTTTGAGTGTTTTTGATAGATTCAGACAGATGGATCTTCGACCAGATCATTATACTTTTCCCCCATTGTTTAAGGCATGTGGAGTAATGGGATATACTTATCTGGGCAAGCTGCTTTATGGTTGGGTAATTAAACTTGGATATGGAGGATATGTCGTTGTGACTAGTTCAGTTTTGGATTTTTGTGTAAAATGTGGAAATATATTTGATGCAAGGAGGGTATTTTCTGATATGTCATGCAGAGATTCTGTAGCATGGAATTCAATGATTTCAGGGTTTGGAAAGGCTGGTTTATACACTGATGCTTTGAATTGTTTTAGGGAAATGCTTGCAGCAGGAGTAAAGATGGATTCCATGACGATTCCAAGCATTTTAAATGTATGTGGAGGAGAAAGTGATTTGATCAAAGGGAAAGAAATTCATGGCCAAATTAGTAAGAGTCTCAAATATGAGGCAGATGTTGCTATTGGAAATTCGTTGATCGACATGTACGCAAAGTGTGGATGCTTGGACAATGCACAAAAGGTGTTCAAGAACATGGCCAACTCGAATATAGTAACCTGGACCACATTGATATCTTGTTATGGAGTCCATGGGAAAGGAGAGGATTCTTTGGTCCTGTTTAAGCAAATGAGAGATTTTGGATATGAACCTAATCATATCACATTAACAGCTATTTTAGTTAGTTGCAGCCACTCAGGTCTCATAGATCAAGGTCGAAATATTTTTAATAACATGCAGTTACATTATGGGTTTGAACCCAGCCTAGAGCATTATGCATGTATGGTGGATCTTTTGGGTCGTTTCGGGTACCTTGAGGAAGCACTTGGATTGGTAAAGAATACGAAGTTGATGGTGACATCAAGTGTTTGGGGCGCCCTACTAGCTGGTTGTATGATGCACAAGAATGTTGAGATTGGAGAAATTGCAGCTCATCAGCTCTTTTATTTGGAACCAAGAAACCCTAGCAATTACATTACAATGTGTAGTATTTATGAGTCCCTTCATATGTGGGAGAGTGCATCTTTAATTAGATTGAAGATGAAGGATCTGGGTCTGGTTAAAACTCCTGGTTGTAGCTGTATAACTGTTTCAGGAAAAATTCATAAATTTTACCAAGGGGACAATTCTCATCCTCTGGCTTCGCTGGTATATGAAACACTAGAAAGAATAACCAAGGAAAAATTGTTATTTGGTGAGTATGGAGTGGAAGAGCACTAACAAGTTTGACCACTCTACAAGTTAATGGTCCTTTTATTTGGAGAATATGGAATTCAACCGCTATAGAGTTGAAGCATTTCAGGATTGGGCGTTTCTTCTCTTTGATATATTATTGTATACAGCAAGTATGATTATCATCTATCCTATAATTGCTTGTGATCTGAAATATTTGTTTAAATGCTGTTTGTACTGTTAATATAAATGTGCTGTGTACACTTTGACAATCTTATAGATTTAATTCTGACAAAACACATTTTTGAGAAATAGGAAAAAGAAAAATAAATTTTCACATAATACTTTTAAAAATGGTGGTTGTAGAAAGTGCAATTTAATGATCTTTTTCATTTGCAGCATTTCTTCGTGTAACTTTCAATCAGGAGGCCTTCTGCTCGAGATGGTGATGACTGGAGCCAGAAGATGATGCTGCTGCTTCAGTAGCTTGTGGATGATGGCGTTCAGATTTAATATGTGAACCTTCACTCAGCTTTTCAGTTTTCTTGATTTCTTCATCAATATGCACATCTTCTTCAATGGACAGTATCTTTACTTGTTCTCCATGTGGACCTGGTATGATAGATTCCTGGATTTTCACATGTTCATCTACATTCATGAACTCAGTTTTCTGGGCCTTTTTTTCCTTCTTTTTAATGAAACAGCATAAAGCAACTGAGAGGAATGCAAGAAAGAATAAACCACCAAGTGAGACAAAGACAACAACTATTACAGTTGAATGGTGTCTGGGTGACTCTGGTGGTGGTGGCGGTGGACTAAAATGAGGTGGAGATGGTGGAGACAGGGGATGAGGTGGTGGTGGTGGTGGTGTCACAATCGGCAATGGGGGTGAGATTGAGTGACGAGGTGGCTCTGCTGCTGGAGGCAGTGGTGTTGGAAATGCCGGTGGTGGTGGCTTAATTAAGCTGTGGGATGGAGCTAGTTTTGGAGGAGGTGAATAATGAGGTGGTGCAACTTTTGGAGGAGACGGAAGATTATGAGGTGGGGCTGCCTTTGGAGGAAATGGAGATGGCGGTGTTGGTGTTGGTGGTTCGATGGGGCTGTGGGGTGGTGCAACCTTGGGAGGGGATGGAAAAATATGGGGTGGAGCCACTTTTGGAGGGGATGGAGAATTATGAGGAGGTGTCACATTTGGGGGGGGGTGTGTATGGAGGATTAATATGGGGTGGGGGTAGAGGAAAAACTGGGAAGTTGTAGTTATAGTTTTCAGTATGAGCCATATTGATAGAGAAACTTGAACAAGTTTATGGTGATTTGAGTTTCTTTGCTGGTGTTTGAAGATGGGAATATGGATTGTATTTATGTGCATTTGTAGTCTAGAGTTTGGAATTTGATTCATGTATTTCTAAGCTTCAAATAACTTGACTGCCATTCTAAGATTTTGCAGAGTTGTAATTGATTGCATTGAAAAACACTTCTTTCGTTTATCTCTGTGTGTGTGTTATATGTATATATATAATGTCTTCTGTAATGAACGAAGTTGTCCACTACATGATGGGCAACAGCTCAATGCTATCCTCAGGTGTGCGTGATTCTGCAAATATGACGGCTGTAGTGGACTGCCCTCGTTATATAGTGGGCGATGTCTTCCATTATAGCAAAGTCATGTATGTAAATATATATTTTTATAATAAATATATTATCATTTTATTAAAATAAAAATTATCACTAAAAGTATATCTTAGTAAAAAATTTAAAATTATTATTATTAAAAATAAATTATTAGTGACGAAAATTTTAAATTTATTTATTATTAGTGACAGTCTTTATTTTATTAAAATAAAGACGGTCACTAATATATATACGTACAGAATTGTGCTATAAAATCTACCTATTAGAGAGCTTATAGAGTCTAATAGTTGATTTTTTTTTTTCTATTTTTTTTATTTTTTACCAAATAATTTTAAATGTTATAAATTTTAAAATATATAAAAAAACAAAAAAAAAATTATAGCTAAAACACTGTAATATACCTGACTATTTTGTTTTGTATAGTATTTTTTTTAATTTTTTTTTAAATCTAATAATTATAAATGCTATAAAATCAAAACAAAACAA
>QANX01001394.1:52853-89373 GCA_003254975.1 Ochetophila trinervis
ATATATAAATGTCTTTGTTTGAGAACTTATAAAGCCCAACTAGCATACATATATATTTATATATATATGAAAACTCTAAGATAAATACTTTTATTTTATTAAAATAAAGACTTTCATGTTATTAGTGACAAATATAAAATTTATCACTCATAGTTTATCTATAGAAATAATATTTTTACATTTGTCATTTTTAATATATTTTTAATGATAATTTTAATTTTAACAAAATAAAAATATTTTTATTGTAAAATTACTCATATAAAAAATGATATAAACTTCGAATGGTGTCCACGGAAGGCATCAGGTTGGTTTTATTTTTTTCTTTTTCTATTTCTGATTTGTTTTTGTTTATTTTTTAACCAAATAGTGTCAAATTTAAAAAAATTCAAAAATAAAATACCCTAACATACATGATTGTTACATTTCATATTGTAGCTTCTTTTTCTTTTTCTTTTTTTGCTTTGGTTTTTAACCCACAGGCCAAATGCTATACAATTCAAAAATAAAAAATGGTTAATTATTTCACGAAATTAATCCCTTTTATGGGGTCCTTTTGAGCCAAATTAAGGCTAATTATTCTCAAATGATAAGAAGGTCCATGTCAATCGAAAAATGGCTTTGGGAAACTTTTAAAGGATCATAGACCAAATATTGCTTTATAATATAAGTACTATGTGTTGGGGAATTAAAAGCAGGAAGTAGATTCAGTAATTCAGTTGACATCCCAAACATCTATTATATACATAGTAATTTTCATGAGGATATCCCCTTTTTTTTTTTTGAATTCAAATGATGGTGTCCTAATTTTATGACAGGCATGTAATCCGTATTTTATAAAATTAAGATATTTTGACTTTATCAAAATTATATAATGTATATTAATTGTGCTGTGATGATATTTTTAACTTTTTTAAACTTAAAATAAATGGGTTCAATTATTTAAAGTCACTATATTACATATATTTGATATGATAAGTTTGATGTGACATGTAATTTAATTGTTCTAGAGAATCAAGCCTAATAGTATTTCTAAGCCAGACTCATATAAATATATATATATATATAATAATTTTCTCATTTCGGCTTTACAATATAGAATTGTGTAGAAATCGTCGCTCTATTATTAGTGACAAAGACGTCGTTAATAATAATTATTACTGATGGTCTCCGCACAAAATTTGAATTTTCAAATGGGAAATTTTTTTTATATATATGTATAGTATTTGTTAGGAATTCATTTGAGATAATGCCTATTGTTATTCTTTAAAAGATATGCATTATCCTTAACAAAATCTCAAATTTATTTTTTTTATGAGAAAAAATTATATATATGTATTTATGTTTGTTTATTTATATAGGAAAACTTTAAAATAAAAAAATATCTTCATTTTATTAAAATAAAGATTGTCACTAATAACATGTTATTAGAGAAATCTAATTTTTTTGTCACTGATAGTATTTTTTAGTGATAATACTTTCAGAATTCTAACTAAAAATATATTTTTAGTGACAGTTCTCATTTGAATAAAATGAGAATATTTTTAATGTAGAATACTGTATATATATGTACAGTCCATCTATGGTCATGATACGTTGCCATAGTTTCCATTATGACTATCACCAGAAGTAAATTTTAGTGACAAATATGATGAAAATATCACTGAATAGCCTATTTTTTATGATGACAGTTTTTATATTTGTTACTAAAATACAATTCTAGTGATAATCCTGATGAAACCATAATCAGGTTATCTTGACCATAAAATAACTCTATATATGTCAGCATATATATATGACCCGTTTAGTATAGCTTATGCAAGTAGAGCTTTTAATATAAAAAATCTAATAATTATTTGGCTGTATTTTAAAAATACTATTAACTTACAATAATCCATTTGACTAATATAATTTAAAAAATACTTTTGATTCTTTATTTATTATACATAAATTATTTATCTAACATATTTTGAATATAATAGAAATTTTATTATAACAGTAAGAACAATATTTGTAGTAAAAAATATCATTTACCGTTCTGTTTAGCTTGTTTTTACAAAGTGAAATTTAGTTTTATTTTTAAAAGCTTAAAATTTAAACTTTTTCAAAATTTTAAAAAATTATAATTTGGTTTAACAAGTACTTATTGTTTTATGTGTCAACCTTCATTTTTTTAGCATAAACGAGAAAAAAAAATCATACCAAAAAGAGTCTTTCAGTGACAGATTTTAAAAATTTCTATGATAGATATAATTTATTTTAGTCACGATCTGCAAAAGACTGAAGGTAAGTACACTGATTAAATTTGTCATATTTTTTCTCCTTCACCATTGAGCTCTTTTTGTCTTAGAACAAAATTTATTGTTCATTGCACAAGCTGTGTAATGAGTGAAAACAAACAAAATTTATACATCTCAGAGACCAAAATTTAGCCCCTAGGATTTCCTTTTCCCGTTATCAAAATTTTTTTTTCAAAGAATAATAACAAAAATTGAAAAAGAATGAAAAAATAAGTTGTTACAAAACTGCTGCATACATGCAAAATTGTTCATTGCACAAGCTGTGTAATGAGTGAAAACAAACAAAATTGATACATCTCAGAGACCAAAATTTAGCCCCTAAGATTTCCTTTTTCTTTATCCATTTCTTTTTTCAAAAGAATAATAACAAAAATTGAAAAAGAATGAAAAAATAAGTTTCTTTTACAAAACTGCTGCATATATGCAACTCTACATCTTCTTTAGAGAAACCAGTGCTATCCTTATAATTTCAGGATAATCCAGGTGGGTTGCCAGATTACAACCAATAGCCGAGAATGAAAATTGAGGTCAACATTTTCTAAAGAACTTGTGGGCTTCAGAAGAACAAAAGATAATTCCACAGAGATGCAAAGTTAGAATTTTTTTGCTCAGGAACAGTGGCATACAAATGCATTTTGCTCACTCTGCAATAATTGAAAAGAACCATATAAAAGAGTGCATACAAAACCGTTGCTCAAATAGAAGAAAAATGAAATGAAGGACAAGGAGACCGAAGCAAGTATAGAACAGATGTTTTGAAAACAATTCAAAGTTCTTTATTTTCTTTGTAAATAAATTTGTTTTAACTATATACATACTCCAATTCCACACTTTGTATAGGCTATAGCTATACTGAAGGCTGAGAATGGGCCCATTGAGATTTTTATTTCTTATTTCTCTTTTTCTTTTATATTTTTTTTAAAACCAGCTACTGGACCAAATCATTATCTGATGGTATCCTATGCACAACAAAAACCATTAACTAAAACTTGTCATAATCTATCTTGGATTGGCTAAAGCCCAAGAAGTAGGCCTAGAAATATGCTATTTACCCTCTATGTTATATTTTCAACCTAAAATTTGTTTACTAGATTTTGTAAATCTGTGTTTGTTTCAAGACATTGATAATGTGTTATTGTATTGCAGAGTTAGTCTCAGACCAGGACCACCTGACTTTTTTCAAATCATGTCTTAAATCCTGACTTTTGATTCTATTGCTTGGACTGGAAAAAATGGTAAGTTCAGCCCAAGAGTAAGAAATCAAAAGTCAAGATTTAAGACCTGAGTTTAGAAAAGTCATGTCGTCTTGATCTGAGCCTCACTGTTGTATTGCATATCAATTATGTGAATGTACTTGAGATTAGCAAACAACATAAAATCACTAACTGCAACTTACTTGAAAGCCCATTGTCAATAAAAAGGTAAGAAAGGACAATTTCATTCCATACATCAGGCACACCAGGTAGACACCAGTGGCTACAGTCGGCTACAGATGGATTTTCACTCCAGTTACCCACATGTGCATCGCTTCGAAAAGCTGTCATGGAAGTTATATGCAATGTGTTTACAGGAATTGTCATGTTGTTTACAACCTCCAAGACAGTATCCGAAAACACACTTTGTTCCATTCCTTTGGTTTCCAACACTGGGTTCTGGGTCACTTTGCAAATCCTTCTAGTTAGATTGCTGATGCAAAAATAAACAGTATCATCAGTTGGAAAATTTCCTATGCACCAGATTAGTAAACCAGCATAAAGAAAATCAATATACAATAAACAAGCTTGGTAATATTAAGACAAAATTTGGAAACAATTTGACATAATTAATAGTAACTAGGAAGAATACTGATGCCACCATTGGTAATTAAGATTTTATATCAGGTGAGGACCATTTGACACATCCAAATTAATGCAACAGTTTATATGGATTTGAAATATTAATTAAAGAATATACAATACAAGGTAAAGTTATTAACTTGAAAACAAAAACTGCACTTTTCATGTGCTGGCGCAATGTTTACATTGTCACATGAAATGGGAAAATTCCCTTCTTTTTCTTAAACTATTTTATCTTGTAAAATGGGAAAACTTATGCTCATTTATTTTTAATCATCCTATCCTTATTTTATAGGCCTCTGCTTCATGTTTTCCAAGCAATTTCAAACTCCAAATGAGACAGCCAAATTATTGTCTTCTTTAACGATAAACCACAGCACATTTCCTTTGTTTCATTGTTGAACAATTGTGAGACAGAAGCAAAATGCCCAAAAGAGAAATAAAAAAACAAGAAATTCATTTATCAAAGACCGTCTTAGTTCTGAATCCAGAATATAACTACCAAATGAATTGTACAAGGTGGAACAGGTGTATTAGAAGTCCAACACAACCAATGTTACCAAACTAGAACCTCGATTGAACTGGCTCAAAAGTATGTAGATGCATGTCCTATTCTAAATTACAAGGATCTTCACCCACCCATACTTGTTCAAAAGAAGATGAGAATGCTTAGAAAACAATTATAAACACTCCAAACATCGAGAAAAGAAAACGTACAACAAGACAGTAATACAAGTGCCTGCATCCAATATCCGGAGTCTATGTCAACAGTGAAATATATATACATTTTTTTAATGCCAACCTTTTAATCCAATGCAATGTTCAAGTGCCTAAAACAATGTCAAAGGCAGAAGTTAACACAAAAATGTAATACATTGTGTTTAAAACCCAAAGTTGTATTGGATCTAAAACCTAGTCCAATAAACATTTGAGAAGGGAAGGTCACAGAATTTATCAAGTCTCAGATAATGGTATATTTAACCCTTAAAAAAGAAGTATAAGTTTTACCACAATCTAATTCCACTTACTTGTTAGAGTAATGGCATAAATTGTGAAAAAGTTAGAATAAAGATGTCACAGAAAAGCGAGTTCATGTCCTCTTCTGCACCCAGACATTTAATTTCCAAGTAATTTTAAAATGTGAAAAGCTAGATATGTTTACAAAGACAACATTTTGTTCCCCATATCAAAGCAATACCTCCAGTGAGATGGCTCAAACGTACGAAAGAAGACACGTGTTCTGTCTGCATCAATATTTTCCTCAACCCATGATGCCCAAGTGCCAATAGCTATTCGGAATGCAGTGGAAATTGACATTCCAAGCTTTACAATATTTCCAACCTGGAAGTAGCAACCCCTGTCAAAAAAACAATTTAAGCTATTTATATAGGACAAGGACAAATGTAAAGAACCTAAAATCAACCATGTAGAATGTCAAAAAAAATTGAATAGAGATTTACTGATCCCAAGCTCTTGAAGTATCACATAACATGGAAAGTCTAAAACAGGGCATCCAAGAAATTTCAATCCGCATAACATTTGAGTTTGCAGAAATGAAATAATTGTGCTGACTCTATTATACCTTTATCTTTCTTCTGTGTAGGATGAAATTCTTACCCCAGTCCCAGACCTTTTCCATGGCCCAGGTTAATTAATATTATGGAAAAAGCCAGTACATGATTGCTATGGCTTTCTTGGACAATTTATACAAATGACCAATGACTCAAATAAAATGACAGAAAAGTAAAGCATTCAATTATGCCATAACAGAAATATTCCTCAGGCCAGACAAGATATATAAACTGGACAATTATGAAACTTTAATATCAAGGATTGCTTCATAGCTGCTAGAATGTATGGATTCTAAAAAGAAAAATCGCCGGTGAGCATTTATTTTTGAAGCATCTAATCACCACTAATATTCCGATAAAACTATGATGACAGTTACAGGGAAAGTGTAAGCACTAAAATGGAGTATATATTAGTAAATAAAATATTTCTTCTTTTGAAATAATATTGAGCGCAAGTTAATCTTTTAAAGCCATATTTATGTTTTTCATACTGAAAGGTCAACAGATAATGTTGATCATTGCATTGCTTTCCCTTTGAGAACTGAAGCAGAGTATCTGCAAAATGTTGGAAGCATATCCAATAATAAACTATAATGTTATAAGTTAAGGTACAACTTGTGTCTGGTTTTGTTCCAAAACCTATATTTTGTTTACTTTTTATTTTTTATTTTTTTATTTTTATTATTATTAATTTTTTTATAATAAGTCAACCAAACAACATTTCTTAACTTAAAAGCAAATTTTCCAAAAGTAAGAAAAACAAAATAAAATAAAATGTAGTGGCCCCTACCCCTTTTTCTCAATATCATGATTCATCTACGATCTTTTCAACAACTTTTTTTTTTCTTTTTTTTTTCTCTCTCTATTTATCTCTTGTACATTTTCATATTCTTTGAAAATCTGAATGTAAGCAACCTACAAGCTAAAGAAGAAGCTCATGCCTACCAAAATTGCTGTTTAACTAACATTATCAATCATTTAATGAATTGTCAAACATATTTTTAATAATGGGAGTAGATGGAAGCCAACAATTTTTATTACTCTGAACATTTTACATCACCACCTGTCAAGCAAAGTATTATGGTTTCAGGATTTCTTATAATTATAAGTTGAACAGTAAAACACAGAACCACTTAGAAAGGTGACTTTGTCTATAGCAACATGGAAACTGGCTCTATTTTGAAGCAGGTGTCTATATACATATAGATATAGATAGATATATAACTACAAAATTTTATTACTATCATTTGTGATTTTACCAGTTCAAAGAAAGATAGTAGATCTAGCAATGCGAAAAGGATACAAGGGACTTATGCGCAACAAAGTGAAAGATGCATCCAAAGTAAAGTTATGCATGCAGCGAAAAAAAGGTGTTATGGACTTATGATTGTTAGAGGTCTATTAAGTCATTGCACAACTTAACTAGTTCACATTACAGTTTTCCATCAAGTGTGTCCACTAATTGCTAGCAAGATCAGCTGAATCAGAGGCATATATACATATAAATCATACAAGAGAACCTCAGTTTTATAACTGAATAGCTATACTACTATCACATGAAAAATCAATTTGAAGAATCAATGTTGTGTATGGAAATGGATATAGGGAGTCGGGAACTTACATGCTAAAAAGTTTCCCGGGCACCCACCATTGTCCTGTGTTGAATATGAGAACATCTGAATTAACCCACTGGTTGCTAATACCATCTAACTTGTCCAACTTTAGTGTTGACTTGACCCTTTTTGGTGCATTCCTTGGCATCGAACCTTGTTGCACCAGGAAAACAGAGCGAAAGAACTCGACAGTAAAATTGAAGGTACTGAATCGAACACCTAAAAATCTTATCTGTTTGGTTATCTTATTCCCATTAACTTCATAAACGCTTTTTTTATCCTCCACTCCAGTCATAAGCAAGCATATCAGTGACTCCCACTGTGTTCTACTCATTGAATCTCCTACAAAAACAACTCTTTTTCCTCTAAGCTTTTCTAGTATACTGTGCACATCAAATTCCAGAATATTACAGTTGTTGGGTTTCCACCTCCATTTCAAATAATCTTTGTCTCTTCGACCATTACCTAAGCAGTCGAATCCCCGTTCCACAAACGGACATTCTGTGGCATTGTACAAGGGTTGACCACTGTCTGCGACCCATCTTCCATCAAATACATTGCAACTACCAATTGAATCATCCAACTTGGAAATGCTATACCCGTGAAAGGCCTGACTAAGACTTGGAAGCACATAAAAGTAACCACAACAAAAGGCTATGATAAATGAAATCAATGAGCCAACCACTACAAGTACTTGAAACCAACAAGAAACCCAACTCAATCGACTGAATCTTGGACTTCCGGTACTCAGTGCCCTCCGGTTAAACGATATACTACGGTTAATGGATATATTTTTGTAAGTTTTCATCATTGTAATCATCTATACCACCAAGATTCATGAAATACTTCCACTTCCCATACAAAGAAATTAAACTTCCAAACCCCACCAATATCCTATCAATATTCATTAAAAACCAATACCAAGAACCAAATCAGTGAAATTTCAAATCATGACATCAAAAGAAAAATAAATCCTCCAACCAAAATAATTCAATACAGAACTCAAAACCCACTGCAGGGATCGTGAAAAAACCAAAAGCGCCTATACTCATATCTAAAAAAAAAGAACCAAAACATACCCTGATACCAAGATTCATAAAAAGTATGAAACTTTGATCGTTACACTATATACTAGTTACATCGACACAGTGTAACCATTTGGATGGTGCGTGGATTGAGGAAACCTACCATCGAAGTGATATATATATATATATATATTTTTTTTTTTTTTTTCCTACTGAGAAACAGAAGTTGAAAGAATGGTGTGGAAAGCCCCAGGAAGAGAGAGGTTGGAGATTTGGTGGTGGGTGTTGGAAATGGAGCAGATCGAAAGTAGTTGAGAAAGAAAATATAAAACAAAGAAAATATAAAACAGAGAACGCATATTAAGAAGGCGATTATTCTTGTTTCAAAAAAAAAAAAAAGAAGGCGATTATTCGATTAAAATTTTAAAAGATTTGCAGATTTTTTAACTTAAAAAGATTTGTATAAATTTTAATAGAGTTTTATAAAGTTTATACAAATATATTTAATTTTGAAAGATTTTTATAAATATTTTTTATAGATTTTATGATTTTTATAAAACAAAAATTAATAACTTATAAATTTTGAAACATTTTTATAAAATTTTATGTTTAAAATTTTTTATATTATTTTTTATAAGTTTTAAATATTTTTATACAATTTTATTGATTTTTATTTTAAATTTTTTTTAATATTTTTTTATTAATTTTTAAATATAATATAGANTTATATTTATATTTTTTTACGTTAAAAAATTTTTAAAAAAATATAAATATAAATTATCTCAATAAATAAAATTTATTTCAAAAATAGTATCTAAAATTTATAATTAATTCATTTGGTAGTAGTTAATATATTAGATATTTTATTTTTCATATCAAATAAAAGTCAATAAACATAAAAAAATATATATATAAATGAAAACAGTCATTTAAGCTTTTTTTCAAATTAATTAACAAATTTTTTATACTTTGATATATTTATATATTAAAAAAATCAAATATTGTATTTTTATAAAAAAAATAAAAAATAAAAAGTGCAATTAATTATTAACAAATATATAATAAAGATAAGAGAAAAAGATCTATAACAATTTTTTTTATTTGACTTTGATTTTACAATAGAGAGGGAAATGAAGATAGAGAATAGAGATATAATAAAGAAATAGCACTAAAATGATGTATAATATAAATTTAATTAAAATCATTTAAAAAGTCGTTAAAAATCTACAAAAATTTTAAAGGAGAGTGAAATGTTTTTTTTAGGCATAAAATTTTCATTTTTTATTAAAAAGTCTACAAAAGTCTTTCATTTATAAAAATATTTAAAAATTATTAGTAAATTGAATATCTAATGACTTTTATAAAGTTTAAAATTGAACAACCCATGACTTTATAAAATTTTTAAAAATTTATATTGAATACACCAAAATTTTTTTATTTCATAAAAATCTTCTAAAATCTTGATTAAATATACCCCTAAGTATTATTAATATTAACAATATTATCCTAGTAGTTGGAGACTTAACAAGCAAGAGAAAAATTGTTTACAATAATAAAAAAAAATAAAAATAATAAAAATAAAAAAGCTAGAAAGAAATTTCCCAAAAAAAAAAAACTTGAGAGTTGGAAACAAAATCAAGTCAATTTCGCATGTAAAAATGGGCTTTAAACTATAGTGAAACTTTTAAGCAGTGTTTGGGACACCGGATAAGAGAGGATATTAGATTTCTATATCTTACTGACTTCCTTATCCGGTTTTTGGTGTTGCCATGAGAATTGGATTAGGATATCCATATCTTCTTTTAATCCCTTCCTTAACCGAATTTTTAATCCGTAACTATTATATGAGATTCTAAAAATTGGACTGGGATTGTATTTGATCTGGCTTCGGATTAAAATCTCTCATCGCTCGCGTTCTTCCCTTCGCTTCGGGCTTCGGTTTCTCCAGGTAAGTATTCGATCACATTGACAAAAAAATCTCCAGATCTTCCCCAACAGGTCTGCTTTCTCTCTGCTAATCTCCAATTTTTCTTTCCTGGTACAATTTTTTTCCTCTTCAGCTTGGGTCCATGAGAAGAGATTGTATTGAGATTGATTTGTTCTCTCCACCCTTGGTCTGCCATTGATAGGGATTGTATTCGATCGGCCTTCGGATTAAAATATCTCCCTCGCTCACATTTTTCCCTTCGCTTTGGGCTTCGGTTTCTCCAGGTAAGTATTCGATCACACTTCCCAACATATCTGCTTTCTCTCTGCTAATCTCTAATTTTTCTTTGCCTAGTACAATTTTTTTCCTCTTTCCATTAGTCGCGGTAATCTTCAACTTCAGATCTGCCGAAAACTTCTCCACGCTTAACCCTTGGCATCAGTCGGATTAAATTTTCTCCGTCCTTGTTCACTCATAAAAGGGCAATCTTCCACGGTAATGTCCAATTTTTTTTCCCTTGTTCAATTATTTGTTTTACTGAATTTTTGTTCCTGCTTTTCTTTTTTTTTTTTTTTTAAAAAAGGTTGTTGAGTGAATCGTTCATTATATGCTTGGCAATCTTTCATTGTATGCTCGGCAATCTTCTGAAAAGGTTGTTGTTGTTGAGTGAATCAAATTTGATTTACAGTTGCTCGACAATCTTCCATTGTATGCTTGTGAATTCTCATGGCTTTTTAGTGTTTGTGTAAATGCTTGACTGAGCTATGTATATTAATCATTAGATATTTCATTGTATGCTCAGTAATCATTACATATAGTTTGTATGTTTGTTCTAATAATGGGTATCATGCATTCATTTATATGATTTTGGAGCCTGATTCAACCAGATATACAATTTATGTAGAAATTGTGCGTATTAGTGTTTATTCTACATGCTTCTATGCCATACAAGATATACAAAATATGATCATGTGATTAATCTCTAAAAAGCTTTGCTTCTCTGTTCATATTAGTATAATCTTTGGTTCATTTGTGGTGATATCCATTTGTGGTGACCATTTTAATTTTATGTTCCTATTTTGTAGTATTTTTAGCCAAAAAACAAGTATAAAGCATCTAACATGTCCCTGTGGCCACCAATGCTCTTTAAAGATTATACTATTAGCTTTGAATAGATTGAAAGCTATACGTTACTTTCCCTTTTAGATCCCTGTGAAGGGTGTCTGTCCATTCATCTGTTTTAGTTTCTAACTGGAATTTCTTTTGCCACAACTATAATCCAATCAGACTAGGTTGCAATATATTTTGATTTTAATGCATTTTTTTTAAATCAGATGCCATATCTTTTTATTTTAAACAGTTGCATAGTATTTTTAATTTTGATTGGAGTTTTCTCTCAAAAATTCTTATGGAGTCTCTTACATGTTATATTGTCTTTTGATTTATTTCAAGCCACTTTCTGTACAAAATATGTGCTTTGCTGACTGGTTCTTTTGATTTTTATAAAAATTTAATGCATTTGTGATTGCCTTTCTTGTTTCAAGTTGCAAAAACTTTTTCTATGGTGATTGTTTATAAACTGGTTATTGTTGTTGCTTCTTTTTTGGATGGCATAATTTTTCCTTGATGACTTTGTTTAAAAGAAATGGTGATTTGTACTGAACGCAGTTGTGCCACTGCCATGAACTGCCTTGGCATTTGTGGCATTCATAAGGATGATTAAGCTTTTCTTGGAAATCGACATAACTGATGATAAGAAGCTGTTATTTTCAAGATGATTGCTAAGCTATTTTGTTTCTTTTCCATCTTCTATGTTTTGTCTCTATTCTCATTTTATTTGTTTTATTTCTTTTCTGTTAATCTTATCTTATTCTTGTCTACTTGTGCTTCTAAGGGTCATCCTCGGTTTTTTTTTTTGCATGTTAGAAGTAATTGATGAAGTATTTTGACATGTGAATGATGTCACGAATTTGTTGTGGATTTGATCCAAACATAGCATCTTTTTTTCGTCTCCTTATTGTTATTTTTCTTTTCATTGTTTCTTATAATATACAATTATACATTAAGATGAATATTTAAAGATCAGGAAAATTGTCGGGCATTTTCCCTTAGCATATATTACGAAAGTACCATCCATATAAAAAAAAATTAGTTTCGACCATAGCTGCTATATTACAATCTCTTAGGGTTTTGATATATTTTCTACATAGTATTTACGGTTGCTTTTATAAAGCACCTATTGTTTGAATTTGTGCCTTTTTTAATTATTTGTTCCGAAAAACATTTATACAATTTTTGTTGAAAAACAATTATTTCAAGGACATAACCTCATTATTATGATTTTATTTTTTAGGGTTTTAGAAATGGATGAGGAAAGAAAGATTGTACTCTACTTGATTGCAAGGAAGATGCATTTGGAAAGGATAATTATTTGTTTAGTGCATGTAATGATGGCCTATGTTTTGGCGCATAGGCATTTTAAAAAGTATGTGCTTAAGAATCTTACATTCACTAGGTATGAAACTCATTTGAGTGTTTTGGATAGTCTTATAGGTTATAGTGATATTGAATTATTCAATCAACTTAGAATGGATAGGAACGCGTTCAATTTTCTATGTGAATTACTACGTCCAGATGGACATCTTAAAAAAGATAGTGTGATTAGCATAGAGGAACAAGTGTGTATGTTTTTATACGTACTTGCTCATCATGTAAAGAACCGAACCATTGGAAATAGATTTAAACATTCATGAGTAACTATAGTAGGTATTTCCTCACCGTTGAATGGAGTATTGCGATTGCAAGATAACTTATTAAAATCTCCAGAACCAGTGCCTACTAATTGTATTGATGATAAATGGAATTTTTTTAAGATATGTTTATACATTATCATGTTGTTATGTTACTATAAAAATAAATGTAATATGACTTATAAAATTTATTATAATCAACTGCATAGAATTGTTTGAGAGCAATAGATAGAACATTCATAAAGGTTCATGTGTCTGATATTGACAAGCCTAGATATCAAACACAAAAAGGAGAGCTTGCAACTAATGTATTAGGTGTTTGTGATTAGAACATTATGTTTATATTCGTATTACCTAGGTGGAAAAATTCAGCTTCTGACTCTAGAGTCCTCAGAGATGCTATTAGTATATCAAATGGGTTAAAAGTTTCAACTAGTAATATTTAGTTTTGTTCGATAAAATTAGAAATTAATTATGATTTATTCATGTTAGGTTATTATTATCTTGTGGATGCTGGATACACAAATAGTGAAGGTTTTTTTGTACCATATAGATGGACACATTATCATCTTTCAAAGTAGAGAGTTGGTTGTGCACCACAAAACCAAGAGGAATACTTTAACATGAAGCATGCATTTGTATGAAATGTAATTGTGTGGTGCTTTAGATTACTTAAAAAGCGTTGGGTCATATTAAAGAGTCCATCTTTTTATCCAATCAAAACACAAAGAAAAATAATCACTGCATGTTGTCTTCTACATAATCTTATTAGGAGCGAAATTTCACGTGATCCAATTGAACTTGAGGTAGATGAAATACAAAGTGTCAGACCAATAATAAACAATGAAACCATAGGATCTATTGAAGCATCAAATGATTGATAAATGGAGGGCAAATATGAATGGTTAAAACTATTTATTTGCTTGTATTTATGTTTTTTATTTGTTATGGAACTTGTACTGTGTATTTTTCTTCTTTTGTGAACTTGTACTAAAATGTTATTTTTAATATTTTAGTTGGATTGAATACAAAGCATTGAATCATATTCTTGTAATTGATATTTTGGAGAATATGAGACTCGAGCTCATCTGACATGGTTGCAGATCTTCATAATGATGTTGAGACTCGAACTCATTCAACTTACAATGGAGAAGATGAGAAGAACTCTTCAATGTCAGTTGGTCAAACTTCACAGTTTTAGCAGACCAATCATAAAAAGAGATCTAGACCATATGATGGAATAACTAGTGGGTTGGATAACTTTGCTAAATCATTGAAGGAAATGATGGGTAAAATTAGATAATAATGTGATAAACTAACTGATTCTATATGTCTTAAGCTTACTGAATAAATGCAACAAGTTATACGTGCTGAATTTAGAAGGTTGGGGATGTTGGCTGGTGTTAGAATTAAGGCCATTAATATTTTAAGTGAGAAGCCACACAAGTTTGAAGTGTTTAATAGATTAGATGATGATGAAAAAAAAGTTTAGTTCATTTCTAAGTTCATTGGAGGTTCATCTATTGGTTGATGGAGGTTGACATGAGCATGACTTTGAAAATTTTTTATCTAAGTATTTTGAAATATCATCTCGCTTTTTTATGCTCATATGTGTTTATGTTATCATGAGCATTAACTGTATGTAATGTTTATTTTTATTGATGTGACCATTAGTTGTATGGAATGTTTAGTTAATGTTATTAATATGGATATGAACAATATTAATGATAATGTTTCCAATATTTTTGTTGTTTATATCGTAGAAATTACACTAATATATATTGTATATATAGATACTTGTAATAACAGATCAAAAAGTATATTTTGTGTTTAGAGAAAGACAACCAAGAATTTATGACTCATTGGTAGAATGTCAACTACAAATTTATAGATTCAAAAGCAACTCATACAAATCCTATCATTCAATAAATAAAGCATAAATAACTTATATTTCATACATTGGATGCACAATTAAAAATAATAATAAATGTTCTACAGGAAAATTGAGGTTAATCACAATGCATCCAATTATCGAAGCATAAATGAATATTCATTTTTTATTAGTTTAATTGTCAGTTGTACAGTTGAAGTAGTTGCCATAAATATACTAGCACATGTGTATTATGTTAATTTTTTATTTTTTTATTTTAAATTTAGTAGCTTTTTTTATGTTTATTATGAACAATTACTACATATTAGTATTAAATTATATTTAATATTTTCAAAATGATATAATATTATGTTTCATTAGATTTGTAATTAGAATTATATTACAATATATTTTATATACAATGTTTATTTAAATTAATAATTAAAATTACATTTAATAATATATTATATAAAATATTTTTATGAAATTAAAATACAATCTAATCTGAGACTGCATCAAACATAGGATATCAAATCTTACCATCTAATCCGAGACTGCACCAAACACATAACATGATTTCAAAAATCCAATTCAACTATATCTAATTCGATCTAATCATGCATCCCAAAGAATTTTATGGCACAAATTTTATTTTTTAAATAATATTTTGTCTATAATAAAAAATATTTATTTATCTATAATAAAAAATATTTATTTATAATAAGTAACATTATTTATAATGAGTAATATTTAGTCTGTAACGTGTAATATTTTGTCCATAATAAGTAACATTTATCTATAATGAATAATTTTTTTTTTCATAATTTGTGATATTTTATCCATAATAAGTAATAATTTTCAAAAGTTTCAATGAAACCCTCCAAATAGAGAGTTTCACTGTAGAAATTTCTGTAAAAACTAAAGATTGCATGTATATATAGTAAAAATGCAATGAGTTATATCACTAAAAATATGTTAAATATAGACAATATTTTAAAAAAATAATTTCCACAAAATAATGTGTGAAACAAATGATAAACTGATATAAAATAGATACATTATCAGAACATATATTTATTTCTTAAAGGTTTTTTAAGGTTAATTCCACAAATACTTTTGAAGTTTAATATAATTTTACATTAAACTTCATAGTTTTGGAAATTTTTAACTGTTTTGAATATTATAGTGACTATGTCATTTTTTTTTCTTTGCTGAAAATAATAATTACGTCTTAAAATGCATTAGAACATGCAAACACATGAGCCTTAAATTTTATTTTTTTATTCTCATCTTTCACTTTTTGTTTGTTTTTGTTTTTGTTTTTTTCTGTACTAGCTTTGGGGTCAAAGGAAGTAACGAATGACTAAGAAGAGGAGATCCTCCTCTCTCATCAAATTCCAACTCTCTTTTATTGTTGCTATTGCTGCCTCCTCCTTCTTCTTTCCTATCTCCCTCTCCTTCGTGCACATGGGAGCTTTTTAATTTTCTTCTTCATTTTTTGTGTGGTTTTTGTTGATGTAAAAAATGTGCTCAACTATATGATGGGCCCCTCTTTCTTGTCCGATAGGTTCCACTTTTTGGTAGTATGAATCTTGTTGAAAATTTCCTGTAAAACAATAAAAACAAAGAGCTAGGATTGAGATAGCACCAGTGTAGTACAGGCCAAAAGCACTCCAACGCTTAAATTAATGTTGTTCTCAATAAACTAAATAGAGAATAATTAAAGGGATAATTTTAAAAACACCCCCTGACTTTTAGTATAATATCAAATTAGACCTCCAGGTTTTGAAAATTCCTTAAACACCCCCTACACCGTAAAAAGTCAGTAACTCTGACGGTGTCAGAGTACTAAATGACATTAATACCCTTATTCTAATAAAATAATAATAAATTTTTAAAAAAATTAATTTTTAAAAAAAATTAAATTATCTCTTACTTTCTCTCTCCTATATTTTTTTTTCTCTCATTTTCTCTTTTNCAAACACAATTTATAATGATTAATACACAATAACATATAATGTATATGCTCATCAAGCAAAATTATTCCCAAACACAACAATTAAATAAAAGTATTCACCGACCCAGTCTACAATTATGTTCATACAACCAATTTACAATTTTAACTAATTTCAACACAATCAACCAGCAACTCAATTAATTAGTACCATCAATTCCACAATTAATTCCATAATAACATACATACGTGACAGTTCACAGAACAGCTCACTCGATTAAATTCTCATAATTAAAGCCACACAATGATTAACACGCAAATCCACATACGCAATCCAATCGTATCTCAATAATCAAACCCACATATATGTATTTAATTCACAGACCAATTATATAATGTATATATATTCCGAAACCGTTATTAATAATCCCGAAATCCAACCACACCATCAATTCTATATATTTCAGCACACCAATTCAATCCACAGCAAACACCAAAAACATCCCCACACATATCTATATCACCAATTAACAATAATTTCTATTTTAACAATTATTAACACCACAGTTCAAACCGGTAAATTCCAATACTCAGTTATAATACTCAAATTATATATCGAAACGAAGCTCGCGGAGAGTAGGGTGCAACCGAGAACTTACCTCGTCCAACCGCCGCCGGTGGTGGCCGGAAAATGGCCGGGAAGCGGCGGCCGAGCACCCTCCAATCACACAGCCCACACGAGCGAGCTTCGAGACAAACGGAGGCCGAAATTAGTTTCGGGAGGTCCAAAATAGGGGGAAAGGACATGTTTTGCCACCGGAAACCGCCGGGATCCGGCGACCGGAGCATCCACGGGTCCACCGATTTTTTCCCATTTTCCGGCGACATCACGGCGTCCCACTGCCCACAACGGTGGNTTATTTTAGAAATTTTTATGTTAAATGACTATTATGCCCTTTTGCAGTTAAAGTTAACAAAATTTCACTAACGGCAGGGGGTGTTTAAGGAATTTTCAGAACCTGGAGGTCTAATTTGATATTATACTAAAAGTCAGGGGATGTTTCTAAAATTATCCCATAATTAAATATATTCTAATTCATAAAGAATTAGAGGAAATACTTAAAAAATGAGAGCTACTGAAGAAGAACCAGTTAAGGAAGAAGTAGAAGAAAAATGAGCCCCCTTTTTGAGAAGGAGCGAGTCCCTTCTTTCTTATCCAATTCCACCTTCTTTCATAGTTGTATTATGTACATGTATTATGCCACCTAGCATACATGCATGATGGATTTGGGCATCTCTTAACTTAGGTGGAAAATGGTCTACAATGAGGGACACGTGTTGGCCATGTAAAATTTGACCCACACAGTTTGCCTCTATTTTTCTTTTTATTTTGGCCAAACAGAAAGCAAATTACGTCTTGTTATTGAGATTCCTTTTCTGATTTCGAGCTCGTCCGCTTGGATCCCCCGGGCTACCAATAATGTGTACTGTGACATTCATTTGTGTAAGTTCACTCAATAATGTTGTAACTGACTTGGCCTTTTGAGCTTTAGAAGTTTACCATGAGAATCTTGTAAACGATCTTGGCTCGTGTTTCAAAAGTTTTCTAGGAAAAATCTTGTAAAAGATTGTTGTCCAAGCTTTTGTTGAGAGGATTTAGCAATAAATCGTTGCTTAGACTTATGAATTCACTGATGGCATCTGTGTGGAATCATCGCTCAAACATTGAATTTTATCGATTAGGATCTCGTAAAAGATAGCCATTCGAAATTTGCATTTGCCGATGGTAAGAATTTGTGGATTGGTTTTGCTGAAAAATTTTTGTGAAAGATTAGCTCCCAATCTTAAAATTTTGATGGGAAAATCTTGTAAAAAATCAGCACCAAGGCTTGGTTTCATACTGACTAGAAAAAATTGCAAAGCACTTGTTCATGTGGGTTATGATCAGAAAGTAGTGATTATACATATTTTCGATCAGAACTTTTCTGCACTATGGTGTGATTTTTATTGCCATTATTTTCACTTTTGTAAAAGGGAAGTGTAAGTACTACTTGCCCCTAAAACAACTTTTGTATGAATGGTCTTCTGTAAATGCCAGTTTGGATTTATTATCCACTCGACGTACAACTGCGAGAGACCTTTAGAAGGTGATTTGCTCTACTTTGTTTTTTTTGCTCTCTTAAAATATGATTGCTTGCTTTTTGCCTTGCTTGATGGAGATCTATGAGAGGCCATTGATCAGTGACCGCTCGGTTTATAGTATATGTTTAATTAGGGACTTTATAAAGCGTCTGCTTGAAAATGATAATAATTAACGAGAGGTTTTCTAAAGCGACTCCTTAGACATAATAATTATTGACAAGGTGTTTTATGAAGCAACCACTAGGTCTTGATTTCTGCTCAAATGAGAGCTACGATGGGCCATTAATGAGACCACTCAGCATTGAGGCTTATGAAATATTCAGCATCGGAGCTTATTTACTTAATTAAAGGTCAAAGCTCAGACGCTCAATTTAATATTGAGGATTGTGTGCTTAATTTGAAATTGAAGGTTTGATGCTTGACTTGTTATTGAAAATTGAGTGCTCAAATTCTTCACTGAGGCTTGAGTACTAAAAAGGTTGACGAGGGGATCATTACGGGATCGTTACTTGTCTTAATGCTCAATCTGTTGTTGAGGCTTGCTGTTGAAAAGTACCAAATAGATCATCGTTTAGTATTGTTGCTCAAAATTAGGGCTTATGTGATGCTTGGGGATTTCGCATCTATTGGGTTCTTAGATGGAATTGAGGCTAGATGGCTCAATTTGCTATCGAGGCTTCGAAGCTTGACTTATTGCCAAGACTTAACTACTCAATATTTAATGATATTTTTAAGGAACTTGACTTGTTTATTGAGGTTTTATGCTTAGATAGGAACTGAGGCTTAATAACTTAGATAGAAGCAAGGCTTTAATGGCTTTCCAAGGAGGCGTCGCTAGGACTAGAGCTATGGAAGCGTCTTTTGGACAGGGGCTTATGGTGATGCCCAAAAAGAAATATTGAGGATCCTTATGATGAAGGCATCGCTCGTTCATTAATTTTGACTTTGTGTTTAACATGCAGTTTACGGATCGGTTGTTTTTGATCCTGCTCGAATGTTAAGTTCTTCAAACATTCTTGATGTCACAGAGAGGACCTTGAAAAAGTTCGCAGCTCACCTAGGAAATCTTATGAAAGGCTGCTACTGTTGTGGTGAAAATTAATAACTTGCAAGTGCACGAATCAATAAGTAATAAAGTTGTTTTTATGAGAAAACCGATATCGATTCCACATGAAATAATGTCTCTAGAATTGAAATTAAATCTATTATTAATCAAATTAAGCAAAGTAAAAGAGTATTTTTGTTGAGTGATTGTTGTTGAATAGCAAAGTAATAATTAAAAGAAATAGATTGTAAAAGCAAAACAAGGCAGCAAGAGTAATTAACAAAAAGTTCAAAGGTTTGATGAAACAAGGATTATGACTTCACCACTATTACTCATATTTAGTCATAATGCATGATAGATTTATAAGGATAACCTCCTTTTGATTACAAGTAACTAGAAGTTGATTACCCAATGCATTCTAGTCTAGCAAGTATAAGGTATTTAATTATCCCTAATCTAAATACCGAAATTTAAACCCTAAAACATGCAAACTGAATAAGTTCTTGTCAAAGTTGTCACTAAGGCATGCAATATTCCTGTAACCATGTATTTTATTGCCCATCCATATTATATCCCTTATTCCTAAACCAATATAATACTAGATCTATCCAGTTTTTCATAGAAGCATTAAGAAATACAATGAAATATTAACCATGACTATGATTCAAAACCAAACATGCATTAAAAACTAAATAGTCATAATAGAGCTACATCATAATCCTTATAGAAATTTAGTTACACATATTTTTAAGAATAACCATCAAATATTCTAAAGAAAATATATATCAAATAACAAAAAAAATTGATTATAAAAAACAAATCCAATAGTTGATGGCTGCCGAATAAGGAGAAGTGAGAAAAGAATAAGGGGTAGCTAAGTAAGAAGAGAAATTGGTTTTTTGAACACCCACAGTGTGAAAACATTTTTATTATTTAAATAAATATGAAGGGTATTTGGTCTTTACAATCTATTTTTAGATGAAGAAGTAACGACATCTAAAATAAAAGGTGTTAGTGAAGTGCCAGAAACCTAAAAGTCTCGTATGAATCAAGACCCAATGTTGAAGGGTATTAGTAGAATATTCTCTTTTTTTAAACATCATAAACTTTTGGCAATTTTGTACTATTTGTTTCTTATGTTTAGTGTCTTAGTAAACTAAGCTCTCATAATTGTTTTTGGCAGTTTAGCATTAGATCTTTTTAGCTTTTTCCATTCACCTGTATTACTTTAACAGGGTATTTTTGTCTTTTCAATCATCTTCATCCCCATCCACCTCTTTTTCACCTAAGTTCACTGCACTTCTACTCTCACCACCACCCGAGCTCATTTTTTTGGTGATTAAAAATTCATTTGTTTCTACCATTGAAAATTTTCTGCTGCATCTCTGTTTATGCCAGTTGGTAATAGAAAAAAAAAGCCAAACGAAGGGGAAAATAGCTACATGCTCTCCCCACTCACCACTGCCATCATTGCAACTGCAAAAATCCAATGGCATTCTTCTTTCTAGATCACTTTCACTTGGGCCACTCTTTTTCTTCTTCCTTTTCCTTTTTAGCACTTTTCTCTTCAACAAACAATCTCTTAAGCCCTCCATCTCTCTGTACAAAGGTTGTTTCTCCCAAAACCCTTCTTATTTTTATTTAGCAACTAAAAAATCTCATTTTCATTGCTTTGGCAATCAAAAGCTTCATTAACATAAGGGCATACATGATTTGTAAATTTGTTACTCCTCATCTTGGACCCAAGTTCCCATATACAAACCATATTCTTCATTATAACCACCTCCATTACCCATTTTTGATCTAGCTACATTAGAGAGAACTAGGTGCTCCTCATATTTAGCAAGAAGGTCAACATTGACAGTCTCGATGTTAGTTTCAGAATCTTTGAGAATTTGAAGAAATGGTTTGGTCGATCAACAAGCCAACTTGTTCTGGAGGTAGGTTAGGGTCAATGGGAGATGAAAATCAATATGTGTTAGAGGAGGCGGAGGAAAAGGAGATGAGGGGTGGGAATCGATATAAAGTGGCTCATTATTATTGAGTTTTTGGGTTTTCAGTTGTTTTGGATTCTGTAATTGGAATGGGGTTTGCAGAGGAAGACAAGAGAGATGAAGAGAATGGATAGGGTATGACTTGGAAAGACAAAATACCCCTACAAAATTAATAACAGGTGGATAAAAAAACCAGAAGGACCTAACAGTGCTAATTTGTCCATAGTTAAAGGACTAAACTGCAAAAAAAAAAATGAAAGCCAAGTCTGCCAAAGACACTAAACATAAATTACTAATAGTGAAAAGTTCCTTTAATCTTTTCTTCGTCGGGGGAAAATTGTGAACTAGTATGCTTTAGGCTCTAATTCGGCTTGGTTGATTTTGTGTTAGAGCTAAGTCAAAGCATTGAGAAAGCTTTTAAAGCTTCAATGTTACACCTAGTCACACAAATATAAGCTAGGATAGCAATCTAACAAAATCAGATAACTAAATTGTAATGACCCATCTCGTAAAAATATTAAATTTCTAAATTTTGATCAAGTTGTTTGAGTGTGAGCTGAAAAGTTGACTTTTTGAGTATTCAAGTTTTAGTTTTTATCATACCACCATTGCATAGGGATTTTCAATAAGATTTTGTAGACCGGTGGCATACTTAATTCTGAGCTACGATTTGAAAGTTATGGTGAAAAGAACTTCAAAACATTTTTCATATTTTACTAAATGCTCCATTTAATTAAAATGAGTTTTCTTTTTAAAAAAAAAATTCAACCAATCAGATTTCTCTCCTCTTCCTTCTCCCGATCTATCTCGCTCTCCCCCATCATTAAGTTTTCATGCTTTCTCACGAAAAATCAGTCATCTCCGACGACGGCGAGCCACCCCCAGCCCTGATATAGAAATCTCAAGCTCTCATTTCCCTTCCAATGTAAAATCTGGCCTTGAAAACACCATTTCTGCTGGAAAAGAAAAGAAAAGTCGATGTGAACATTTTTCTTCGATTGCCGGAATCTAACAAATTTCAATTAGTGGGGGTATTCCCTCCCACCTATTTTGGACCTCTAAACTCACTTCTGATCTTCTTTCCACACAATTCATCACCGTTAGTGAGATACGAAGAATCCAGGTTCAATCACAATTTTCAGGCCAACTCCGGCGACAGTTGGTGAGTCCACCACGTAGTTACCCATTTCAAAGACTTCCCTTAGGCATATAATTTCTCCCCTAATTTTATGTATTTATGATTTGTCCAATTTTGAGCTAGATTTATGCTATTTTGTTGTTTGGTTTGTGTAAGAGAATATAAATATGTGGGATGTAAAAAATTGCTTAAAATGTTATATGCTCTTGTTAGTGTGGGTGTGAGTATGACTGCTTTGCTTGTTGGTTTATGTACTATGGTATTATGTTATTAAATGACTAATTTAGTTATTATTTTTCTATACAATGAAAGTGAGTTTAAAATTTATTTTTAGCTTGTGTTTGAACTCTTTGAATTGGAATTTTATCTTTGGAGTGAGTTTCGATAGAAGTATGGTTGGAGGTGGTTATGTTGTTGTTGTCATGTGGGTAGATAATTTTGTTGGAGAAGAATTTTGATTTTTTTTAATATTTTATAAATTTATTTTATATGAACTTTGGAAGTTATTTGAAGTGAAAATATGATTGAGTTATTTTATAAATGGTTGTAGGAGATTTTGGTAACTGTCTTGGAATGCCGTCTTGTAAAAGAGTGGTTGAAATCTTGCTTGGTGGTATTGTGGGGTTTAAAACTGTGAGTGAGATATTTCATTAGACTAAATATTAAGTTATTGATCTGAACTTGCATTGTTTTATGTGGTGACTTAAACTTATTTAGATATGCCTTGAATATATATGTATATGTGTGTGTGTGTGTGGCTTCTTTATGCCTGTATAAATAATTACACTTGCATGTATGAATGTTTGGAGAATTTAGTAATAAAGGTCTTGGAAAAATTATATCTAATTATGATTTTGACTACGGATTTATGGAAGTTGATGATTTTGTGACTATACGCTTATTCTAACTGTTGATGATAATATTTTGATCACAAAATTTTACTATGACATTTGATAATATATGTTTATCTTTATACTTATGAATTGTTAGTGGGATGTTGGTATGAAAATATTATGTTTAACTTTAATATTGTGGTTTGCTTTAACTTCGATAACCCAATCGGTTCCATAGTGTCGTCGCAGAATGTCACTGTTGGTAAGAATTTGCGATATGGGTTGTTTTCATTTCATATTCATAAGAATAGTAATATTATCCATTACTGAAACCTAGCTTTCTGGAGTTACAATGGTGGTTCCTCGACCCTGCCTATATCAAGGGGAATATTCAATTCTGTGGTTGGATATACGTCTCTTAATATAGGCTGGGCTCTCCGTCAAAGACGCCGCTTGTATCAAAGTAGGAAGTCTAACCCAAGGTTGAGGTAATTGATGAAAAAGTATGAGAAAACTACCCCCATCCTTAGTCAAATACTTTGACCTGGTACATGTGGAGTGTTTTGTGGGTTCTAGTTTTGTGGGCCTACTGATGATAATAATATGAAAAGTTCATTAATAGGGTCCACATAAGATGGGAAAATTCTTAATTTTACGTGATGAGAGTTTTTTTTTTTTCTTTTTCATTTGGACTCGGCATAGGGCATTCATACAAAAAAAACCTTCTTGTATAAAAGGAATGTGCCTTTTTTGTTTCAAGTGCTATCTAAGGCTCACAACTCATTTATATCATGAATATATTAACATTTCCAAGTAGGCTCACAATAAGTAGTTCAAGTCTTTACCATGGTCTTTGTGCCAACTAGTCCAATACCCATCCACAAGCCCCATAAAGGTTGCTTGGGTCTACCCATCTACTAGAATTTTTAGATTTTTTGTATGGATGCCTTCTGCTAGGAGTAGCTGAAGAAAGAAATGCACCTATTGCAGCACTTGATAATTTTACTCAGCTTGACTGTTCATGCACAGTTTCGTTCCCACAAGCTCTTATCTTCAAGTTCTAGATTTCCATTTCACTCTAGTCTTTCACTATGTCTCTCTTTCATTCCTTTTTCTCAAAATCTATCTAATCTCTGCCTCCTCTCTATTTCTCGCTCCTCTTCATTTTTCCTAATCTAAATAGACTTTTCTTTTCCAAAAACTAAAACAATGAAGTTAGCGCCAAGGAAAAAAATGATACCTCCATGAAAAAAAATGATGGGATTTAGATGAAATTTTTAATATAAAAATAATAAAATGAAAATGAAAAGTGAGAAAGAAAAATAGGGATATGGTGAGGAAATATGGTTTATTGGTTTGTACAAAGAGAAAAAGAATGAGAAAAATAGATTTCTAACCCCAAAAAAATGGGTTATTAACACTGCGAGGACTAAATCATACCAGATTTTACAAACGGGTATCAAATTTTTTTTTTTGGCATTTTAGTATCCAAACTAACAAAAGTGCTGCACTATTAGTACCTACATCAATTTTTGTATGAAATGCACGTTAAAAAAATATGATTTCCCTTGATCTTTATAAGATTGATTTGTAGAAGGATGGGTAAATTGGTAATTTCACAATAAAAAATTTTGAAAACTCATTTTTTAGGTATTGTACATAAAAAAATGGCAGAAATTTCCCTTCCATACTCTGCTCCACTGACAGTAACAAGAGGGAAATAACTAGAAATTTCCTTTCAATCTTAGCTACCCAGTCTTCCAAAAACCAATTCTTTAATGTTTTTGGTCTAGGTAATTCAATTTTGGTGTTGATATAAGCTAAAACTCACTCAAAACAATTCCAAACCAATTTTATCGCCTGCCTCTTCTCACCTGAGTTTTCCAAAATTTGGCCACTAATTAGCCAAAGTTGGGTGCTTTTTTTTCTTCTCTCAACTTCCTCTACAACACTAATAAACCCATAATTTGAAAGTCACCATTAAAGAGCAATTTTGAAGATTAATGGTTAGGTCAAGGAAAAGAGAGAGAAGATAGAAGGTGAGTGAGATCCCCACATGAAAAAAATATAGGGCTTTAGATGACAATTGATGCAGGTAGTAATGCGGTACAACACTTTGGTTAGTTTGGGTATTAAAATAACAACTAAAAAAATGTTTTAGTACTTGTTTGTAAAATTTGACATAATTTAAGTAACTGGCATGTTAATTTCCCAAAAAAAAAAAAGAAATTCTATTGTAGAAGCCTCAAAGAAGCTACGACAGTCAATCTATTGTCAAAATAGTACAAAATCAATGAAATTAAAATCCAACGAAACAATTTGTTAAAAAAATTAAAATTTCAGTTTTGGATGAAATAGGGCTAGGTGTATAAGAAGAAAAGAGATATGATTGAACAAATACAAAAAGAAAAGAAAAGATAAACAAAAGAATAGAGGATAAAGGGGGAAAACATGGAGAGAAAAAAAAGAGATTAGAGGGAGGAAAACATGAAAAATTGTAGGTGGGTGTGGGATTATTGGGGGCCTATGGAAAGGCCTAGGAGTTTACAAATAATTTTTGGCTTTTTAATTAGGAAAAAGAAGGAATATGCATAAAAATCGAGAAACCAAAAAAATTGACCTACCAAACTAGACCGAACCAAAAAATTTGGCCACCAATAACTAGTCTATCGGTTAACCGACTGCAACTATATCTACATGGTCGGTGGTCAGTTCTCCGGAGTCTAAACTGGCAATTAACCGAACCAACTGGCCATTTTATATATATATATTTATATTTATATACAGATTAAACTAATATTTAACCTAAGATAACTAACTATATTTATTATTTTAACTATCATTATGTGAATGATTATCAATTTGTCATTATATAACATGTTATATAACATATAACTATTAATTTTTTAGACAATATAAATATATATTATTTAAATTTTATAAATATGATTTATTAATAAAACTTTTGTCAAGAAATTGAATTCTATAAATATATATATTGTTTTTTTTGTTAACAAACTAAATGATAGTACTTATTACATACTAAATGATACTACTTATTAATCATAGGAAATATATGATTATGATGATTGTGGATTGATGTGATTCAATCAACCAATTTCACAAATATATGTATATGTAATTGTGTATATTATGTAATGATGTGATATTGTGATTAAACAAATAAATTATAGTATGATACTTATAGGGTGCAAATATATGTACATTCCTAAATCTAAAGATTTTATAAATTCTACATAAGTATTAATTTTCATATCACCAAACACCAATTTCACAAGTCACTAGTTAAGAAAATGTTCACTAGAATAATATAGTATATACTATAGTATATAGGAAATAATATGCATATAATATTTATTTAGTTACATAGCTTAAAGTTAAAAGAGTAAAAAGTACAAAGTGTTAATACTTAATAAGTTTCATTAACATAAAGATTATGACTTATTCAAGAAAAAAAAAAGTTAGGCAAAATACCTAATAATTTTTTCTAACACTTAATTATAGCATTAATAAATACCTTATAATAATAAAAAAACCTTATAATTATAATTTATACATGACTATAATTTTATATCATATAATTTTATAATATAATATAAATAATACCGTTTCATTTTTATATGATTATAATTATATAATAATTACATTATACATTAATGACATTTAACATATTTCTTTTGAAAAAATAACACTTAATATTGTTAATGATTAATGGTTAATACTTAATATTGTTAATAATTAATGGTTAATTCTTAATACTTAAAGTTAATGATACACACTTGACACTAGATGACTAGATATACTATAGGATATATTGATATTATTTGATATAATATAATACTATATAGTTATAACTATTAAGTATATATACTATTTGATGTATCATCGATTTGGCAATCTCTGTGACAAGTACATTTTGCATTTTGATTCCCATTTATTATCTCATTTAAAATACCAAAATCTCTACATATAGTTGTTCTTCGATGTTGCTGTTATTTAAGGTTTTTTGTTTTTGTTTTTTTATTTTTATTTTGTATCTTCACTTTCAATTTCAGAAAATCCGATGTATTTTTATTTTTAAATTTTATTTAATAAATAAATGTGGTTGAGACTGATTCATTGGCAGTTGGTGAATGTCTAAATGATGATGAAATACTTTGAAATGGTTGTTTGTACTTTGTGAATTAAACAAAATTAGTGGTTGTGTTGTGGTGTGAAAATTAGTGGATGTGATGTGTTTTAATGGTTGTGTTGTGTTGCTATGAAATGGTTGTACTGTGTTGTGATAAATTGATGGATGTGTTGTGTTTTAATGGTCGTGCTATGTTGCTTTGAATTTGAATGTATTGGGTGATATAGAATATAGATGGAAGAGCCTCATTCAACAACTTATAATTTTGTAACTCCACATGCATCGGCCACCGCTAATAGCCCAACTTCATCTAGTGCACCACCTCCACCAGTTCTAGTATATCATCCACAACCTTCTTCAGCTTTTGATGTGTTTGAAATGCTTCTTCCTTCATGTAACACCACCGCAAATAACAAAGAGAAAAGAGAAAAGAAAAAAAAAGTAAGACTGTTTCATAGGCTTGGAAACACTTCTAAAAGGTAAAGGTTGATAGATGTGATAAAAGCTGCTTGTAACTTTTGTGTCAAGAATTATGCAAGTGATTTTAAACAAAATGGAACTAGTACTTTGAAGAACCACTTGAATTCTTGTAAATAATTTTGTTCTAATTTAGAGGACCCCAACTAAAAGATTCTTAGTTTTAAAGGTAGGAAAGATAGTGAGTGTTTTGGCCTTCAAGTTTAAATATTTGATAAGGAAGCTTGTAGGAGTGCATGTGCTATGATGATAATCAAGGATTATCATCATTTACACATGTAGTGGGGAGGATTTAGAGAATTTTGTCAAAAGCTTAACCCAAGGTTTGACCCACCATCTCGCACAATTATTGCGAAATATATTTTTCAACTTTATTTGAATGAGAAAAAAAAACTAAGGAGTTTATTTATGAATGGTAATGTTAGGGATAGCCTTACAACGGAAACATAGACCTCAATCCAAAATTTTAATTACATCGAAAAATAGAGACATCGGAAAAGAGGTCACTGGATAATAAAAAATTCTTCCAATTTGCTGAGCTTATATATACTCCATCAATTTTTCTTTTTCATTTTCGAAGGGACAATGGGTACCTAGGAGTAAGATCATTGTGTAATAAAAAAATATTCCAATTTGGTTAGCCAATATATACTTCATACAAAATTACTCTGTCAATTATTTATTCTTTTTCAGAAGGAAAACAAAGACCCCGAGGGAGGTCACTGGATAATACAAAATTATTTCAATTTGGTGAGCGAATACATACCCTGTAGAAAATTACTTTATCAGTTTTTTTTTGAAGGAGGTCATCGGGTAATAAACAATTATTCATGTTTGCGTCTTACTTAACTATATTATGGGAATTTTCTTTTGTTATATGAAATGTTTGAATAGGCTATTATTCTCTATTATTTTACACTGTTGAAAAAGAAAATTAAGCTTTTGGTTCCTAAAGTTATGTTTTTGGATAATATTCGTAGACTTGTTAATACAAATATAGTTAACCATTAATGAAAATAACTATGAGGTAGAGTGCTGTACGAGGGAACATTGATGAAATTTTTTTTTTTGTATTTTACTATAAAAATTATATGAGAAGAAAAAAAGTGAGAAATATGTGTTGTGAAGAGACTTTTTATTCTTTGTATTTTACCAGGAAAAAATTATCTGAGAAGAAAATGTGAGGGAGAGAGAAATAAAGCCAAAAGGTAAAGGAGATGGAGAAGAAAATAGAAACTTTAGGTTTTCTACTCAAGTTTATAAAAGATAATTTATCCACCAAGAACAGTCAAAAAGTGCAAAATTATCGAGCTTTGCAACAAGATGGGCTACTTTCTTCAACAACTCCCAAAATTGGAGATCCGTACAAAAAATCCAAAATTTAACTAAAGGAAACAATAAACATATGGGTTTATTGGGCCTACCATCACAAATTTAACTATTAACATTAACCTCCTCTGATTTCATGGGCTAAAAGATGGGATAAAAACAAAAAATCAAAAGTACAACTAATCTAGAATAATACATCACGTATGAATCCAATGTCTGACAACTTCAACAAGTTAAAAATAATAAGCCCACATATTGTTAAACTTGATAATTTTGCTCATCTTTACTATTCACTCAAAATATTGTTCCCAAAATACCTTTATCTTCAAATTTTGGGTTCTCATTTCACGGTGCCATTTCATCTAGCTTTTTCGTCTATCTTTTCCTTTCATATTTCTTTCTCAAAATATCTCTCATCTCTTCATCCTCTCTCTTTCTCTTGCTCATCTTCCTTCTTCCCAAAAATTGAAACGGCAAAATTAGCGTTAAGGAAGAGAATGACACCCCCATAGAAAAATGATGTGATATGGATGAAATTTGTAATATAAAAATGATAAAATAGAAGAAAATGAAAAGTGAGAAAGAAAAAGAGAGAGATTATGAGGAAATGTGATTTTATTGGTTTGTCCAAAGAAAAAAAGATATGTAACCCAAAAAAAATATCCATTGTAAAAGCCTCGTAGAAAGTATGACAGTCCATCTATGATTAAAATAGTAAACAATAAATAAAATTAAAATAAAGAAACAATTTGTGAAAAAAAAATTATAGTTGTGGATGAAATAGGACTAGATGCGAAAAAAAAATAAAAAAGTTGAAAAAAATAAAAAATAAGGAAGAAGAGGAAAAATAAAAATTTTGGTTTTTTTTTTTTTTTGCCTTTTCTTTTTTAGTTGTGGGTGGGTTAGAGTTACATAATATTTTTTTTGAAAAAAATCAGAAACATTCGAAAGAGGTTTTTGGGTAATAAAAATTATTCAATTTAAGCCAATATACCGTAGAAAATTACTTCATCATTATTTTTTTAAATCTCCAGTGTTCCTTTACACCCAAGGGAAATTATTATTATTATTATTATTGCACATCTTCATGAAGAATGAATTATGCGTTATAACATGTGACCTCCTTCCAGCTCTCCTGAAAGACCAATAGAGCGGTTTGATTTTTATTTATTTATTCTTGAGTGTGGGGTTACTGGAGATTAAAAAAAAACCCGGAGCCTTCAGAGGGCCCACCAGGTGGTTTTTTGTTTTGTTTTTCCTTTGAGTGTGGTAAAGGTAGAAATTTCACAAACAAACAAAAAAACTTACCTTGAGTGTAAAAAGCCTAAAGCCCTCAGAAGACCTACCCTGGGTTTTGGTTCAAGATAGGAACAACCTGCCTTTTTTTTTTCTTTTTTTTTATGTTGAACCTTGAATCTGATATTTCCTTTTTCAGTCACTCTCCATAGACAACCACCAAAAATTTCAAAAATTATTAACCATCTCCATTAAAAAATAATGATTGTGGTCATCTGCATATACGTTGGCCAAAAAAGGTAGATCTAGTATTTTGTTATTTCTTTAGTAAGTATTTAGATTCTCACCTCTTGCTTCATCACAAGCTCTTTCGGCAAGTGGAGGCAGTCAGGCAGGTTCTTCTTTCCTTTTTTCTTTTCTTCTTTCTTTTCTTCTCAGTTTCGGCAGCGGCAAATGCTTTTCAGTTCTTTTTTTTTTTTTTTTTAATAATTTTAACATACCATAACCCTAAATCCCATATGGGTATTTTTAAAACCATCTGGGTCGACCCAGATCCCGCTGAACCAGTGAGGCGTACGCCTCATACGCCTCGCCTGGAGAGGCTGAGGTGTGCTCCTTGAGGCACTTTTCCGGTGCCTCGCCTCAAGGCGCTCCTCGAGCGTTTTTTACAACACTGATCCATACTTAATAGATATTTTGATAAAAAAAAAAGTAGACAATCTTATTAGGATTTTATAACCATATATGGCAACAAAAAGAGTGAAGGCAAACTGTGGAGAAAAGGTAGAAAAAGAAGCACATCATCATGGCTGAAGATCGAATATCATAGTTACCTGATTCTCTCATACATTATATTTTCTCATTCCTTCCCACCATCCATCTTGTTAGAATGAGTCGTCTTTCAAGGCGTTGGAGACAGACACGGGTTTCTACTCCCTTTTTATGTTTCAATTATCAGTTCAATGTTACTTTCACCAAGAAAGTAGGTAGATTAAGTATGCTCCTAAAGATTGTGGGGAACTGTTTGAGATGTCTAAAACTATACATGCAACCAGGTACATTCATAACAAGATTTAAGCTTCACTCATATAATAAACTCGGACAATATGCTGCTCGACAACTAGATGGTCGGGTGAGGTTTGCCATTCAAAGTAAAGTCAAGGAGTTGGATGTTTAAGTGGGAGATTACTGTATTCCTCAGTTTGTTTATGCTGCAAGTTCATTAACTCAACTGAAGTTTCATGCTTTGAAATTTAGGTTGCTTCACTTTCAACCTTAAGTTCATTAACTCAGCTTAAGTTAAGAGGTCTGAAGCTAGAGGCCCTTCTCTTTTTCAAAGGATTTCCTACTTTGAAAGTTCTTTCATTGATCTTTTGGAATCTGATTATGAGTCGCTTCAAAATCTCATTTCTGGATGTCCTATTGTTGAGGATTTGCATTTAGATGGCCTAACAGAAGTCAATCGTCGTATGCTCGTATATCGTCGTTTGGATTTAAGCTCCATAGATTTTCCTGCTAGAACACTTAAAAACCTCTCATTATCGTCTGTGGAGTTTACTGATCAGGGGTTTGAATGTTTAATTTCTCGGCTTCCCCTCTAAGAGAGATTTAACTTTATTTTATTTACAGTGTAAAAAATTTGATTATCCGTCATCATAGCCTGGAACTTATATCCTTTTCTGAAGCTATGTATGCCAGAAAGGTGACATTTAGAACACCAAATTTAGTTTACTTAGACTTAAAAGTAACATATTTTGACTTGTCAACCATTTCCATGGACGCGTCCAACCTTTTCCAAGTCAATTTGAGACTTATATCGATAAATTAGCTTAATATTTTAATCTTGTCGTTTGCCTTTCAAATCTCCAAGGCTTAAAGAAGATGTTTCTATTAATCCTCGAATCGGTATTTATAATTTCTTTGTTTAGTTTTTGTTTCGTTTTCACAATTTCTAAGTTGAAGGTTGATGATTAATGATACAAAGTTGTTATGGTTAAATTTTGTATAATATGATTTTCACAGAAGATATGAAAAATAGATTGTCTCCTCCCTTGCCTAATTTGAAGCATCTCTATACAACCAATTACGATGATGGCAAGAACAACTCAAAATTTCAGGATTTTCTAGTTTGGTGTGCACCTTCTGTTGAGACTCTCAAAATACTAGAAAAATCTTCTTATTATGCACTGTATTTGTGAGGTTTTAATTTTCGAGCTCGAATTGTTTTACTTTCACTCTGTTTCAATTGAACTAAGGACTTCTACAAAATTTTCTTTCGTTTGCTACCTATGATTTACAAATGTCACAAATGACCAATTTAAGACTATTCTTTTTGTTCTTTCTAAAAGTTGTAATTAGAAAAGGAAGGTAATTTATTTCTTAGTTATCTTAACCTCAAGGAAAGTAACAATGAGACATGGTTTTTGGACAGTAATTGTAGTAACCATATGACAGATGAAAATGCATTTTTCCTCAATCTCGATGAATCAGTCAAATTGCAAGTTCAGCTTGGTGATGGAGTTATTAAGCTAGAAAAATATGATAAATGGTTTACCTTCTATTGTGAATATTGATCATGTTGTTTGTCAAGTTTGTGTTTATGGAAAAAAAAAAATCATAAATCATTTTCAATTGGATAATCCTGGACAGGTAAAATGCCTTTGGTACTTATTCATGCAGGTCATCCAACAAATACTCCATCTTTAAATAAAAGTTTATATTTTCTACTTTATATTGGTGATTTTACTTGCAAGACTTGGGCTATTTTCTGGCTTATAAATCTGAGGCATTTGAAAAAAAATTAGGTAGAACAAATTGGTGTAATGGAGCGGAAGAACAAAACAATTGTGTAGATGACCAAAAGCAGTATATTGAATGAGAAAAAAACTTCCAAATGTTTATTGGGCAGAGGCAGTGACAATATTGGTGTTATATTTGATGAACAATCACTTGTTGAAATCTTTGCATCAACAATATTCTGCCAAATTATAGGGTCCATCTTGAAAACTTGGGCATTCCTTAGTTTTCCAAACTCATTGAAGTAGCAAGAAGGACATCTAAATTAGTGAAACCATCTACAATGTCTAAGGACCAATCTAGCAGTGTCAAACGTGAAAACAAAGAAATTTACCCTACCATACCACTGCTGGACACATAGATTCATTCATTTCTAGATAAATGGTCTCATAATGGTGACATTTAACATGTTTTCTCATCCTACAAAAAAAGATAAAATTGCATCCTTGTTATTGTCGACTTCATCAATTTGTCAGTCATCCATCCCTTGCTTGTCAAGCTTCGAGAAGAAAATTCTATGAAAAATTTGAGGATGGAACTCTTGAATTGCAACCTAAAGGTATAAGAAAATCGGAAGCAATTACCGTGGCAACTCATATCAACTCGAAGACTTTTTCAGAAGACGAAGTAAGTTATAATTTTTGGGTTCGAAAATGCATGGAGTAATGACTCGAAGTCACCAGATTACTTTTGGGAAACTCATTACTCGAACAATAAGTCTTATGGTGAAAGTATGCTTGAATCAGACTTTCCACACTTGAGGACTGGGTTTGATTGGTGTGATTCATCCAACCGCTGAATGCTTTTCAAACAAGCGTTAAATTAAAATAGTTGTAGATACACTAAAAAGGTGCAAACCGTGCAATCAACATCTGCTGGATACTTTTGTCATTTTGATAAGCTTCTTAACTCGTACTCTGCATGGTTAAGTTAATATGACCTTAATAAACTTTTTTGCCTAATATCACTTTTGAAACCCCACCCCCTCTATGGCATTTAAAAGAAAAACTATGAAAGAGGAGAGAGGAAAACTATTTTTATGCAACATACAAGACAAGAAGTTCTCATGCAATATGCCACATTAATAAATATGAAATTTAATATTATACACTATCTTAGCTATTATATGATATAAATATATATACAAGTGCCAATATGCTAAATTTCATATGATATGATAAATATTAGATGCTAAATACAATACACAGTAGAATATATTATATGATTTGGGCTCTTAATTTTTCAAATCAGTGTAAATTGATTCAATTATTCATGATTTTAATGAACATACTATTAATGGGATGCACACGACAAAATATGATCAATTTTCTTTTTTAATTTAAAGCAAACTATAAAACAAATCAGCAAGCATGCCACCATGGATAGTCCATGGTTGGACTATCCACTGCTAGAACCAGCCTTACAGCTTAAATAAGCTGATAAACACCGCTCATAACACTGCAACTTACGGCCAATGGGGCCATTAATATAGGCATTTACCATCAACATCAGGGATCACCACTGGCACCAAATAAAAGTTCTCTCGTCAATTTATGTTTCAATAGTTGCATTATGGCTCAACATGCGAGATGGTGTAGGTTTCATAGCCTGATTTCATGAGAAATCCCTCCAATAGATTGCTCAAAGTAGTGACAAAGCCTCATTCTCTGACGATACTATCTCTGGCAAGTCGGCTCTCACTGTCTATGCTAAAATGTTCACCTTTCGCTGATTTATGTAATAGCGTCAAGCTTATGGCATTAGAAAGCAATCTAAAAAACACTCCAAAACTTGGAATCACCATTGGGCAGTAAATATGTACGTTAGAAAAAATTAAACATTTGTTACAAAAGATTAAACAAAATTTATTGGACACTAGATACATTAGAAAAGTAATGGACACATTATTTAAAAAAAAATATATATGTATCAGAACAATGGATACACTAGATTCACCCGAAAGATATTGAAAATTAGAGCTTTTGTACGGATGCCAGTAGCTGGGGCTAGTTGAATAGTTGAAAAAAGAAGCCCGCACGTATCAAAACTTTATAATTATGCCCACAGTCATTGTTTACATTTGAGTGAATTACTATGATATCTTTAAAATGTCCATGTATTGCATTTCTCCTATCCCAAAAAATGTGCTCTCTTCTTCTCTCGATCTTTTTCCTTATTCTCTCTTTCTTTCTTTATTTTCTTTTGCTGAAAATCAAAAAACAAATTTCTAGGTTCGTGCTAAAAAATGAAATATAAATTTATGTTACTTTTTATTTTTCAAAATCATTTTTTTTTTAAAAAAGATGACTCACATTGAAGAATAAAAACATGTTGGTATTTTTGGCGCTCCATTAAGAGCATTGTCATTCTTGGGATTAGAGTGGTTTAATGTGAGAAATTAATGGCCTTTTGCTTATTATTCTTTTTTATTTTTCTGCTTCTTGCTTATTATTTTTCATTAAAAAAAGAAGAAGAAAAGGTATGTACATTATTTTTTCTTATTTTTTTGCTTTCTGTTTTTTTTTTTTTTTTTTT